>CAJDSM010031812.1:0-11757 GCA_903981925.1 Ostrea lurida
CCCCAAACAACAACAACAACCCCCCAGTAACATGTTGTTCCCTGGATAGCGCTTTCAAGCAAGTGAAGAAAGTTGACATTTGGAAATATGGTGATTTAATCAGAAGATAAATAAATATAAATGCATAAGGGTTAAAATTTGGCAATAATTATTTTGGCTATTTGGAATCTAAAGCCAAAATAGACCCCAAACCAACCATAATACCCTAAGATAGGGGGGAAAAAAAAGAAGACAAAGTCCATTTATATTGAAGATGAATAATGAAAACAAAGGCTATTGCTAGATGTGTCATGCAAGCTTCGAACAAAGGTTGGTTTTTTAATGTCTGCTATGCTCTGGTTGCGTTTTGTTGTACGCCAGTCATTGCTCAGGAAATTCTTTGAAAATCTTCAAAGGAGATTAATGACATTGAGTTAATTTGACTACAGGTTGAGCCAGGTAGGAGCGGAAATGAGATTTTTCTCAAAGGGGATAATAAAGACATGTCATCAAGCACACATGTGTTCAGACTTACAATGCAGGCTGTGGGTCAGTTTAGAGGTGACGGATATTTTCAGGGCCTTAAATCATTGCAGGACCGTCATCAATTGTGGGATGATTGAAAGTCTCTGGATGGTTCAATTGCCGGTTTGTTTACAGATCTGGGGTGATCAATCTATTATAATTGTTCTTGTATAGATATGGAAAAGGTCTGATTTTTTTTTATTTTAATTTTATAAATTATGATTAAACAGAATAGTCCATTTTGATCACTGAACAGGCCCCCCCCCCCCCCCCCTTCTATATCCATTGTGGTACTCGATCTTATTGAAAATAGATGAAGGCATGATGAACTGCTATTCTTCACACCAGCATATGTTTCCTGAAACACTAATGTCCGAGTATAAGTGTCACAGTTCATTGTTCCCTTATAATATTATTTTCA
This sequence comes from Ostrea lurida, assembly GCA_903981925.1. Taxonomy (NCBI): domain Eukaryota; kingdom Metazoa; phylum Mollusca; class Bivalvia; order Ostreida; family Ostreidae; genus Ostrea; species Ostrea lurida. Next base: position 926 of record CAJDSM010031812.1, read on the forward strand.
ACAACATAAATTAATAAAGCATAATTGTGGAATTGTCAAAGGCAAAAATAGAACTTTAGTATATAGTGCAAACAATATCAATAGGTGTTTGAATTATGGTAATCCTATTAAATGGTGTCAGTTGAAGAAAAATAGAAGTGAAAATATTTAAACAGGAAAGAAAAATGTAAAAAATATTTAAACAGATTTGTTTGCAGTTTTGAATTTCAATAGTCATATAATGTAAGGCAATCCTCTCGAAAGCGGTGAAAAAAAGCTCTAGTTAAATATAGATAAGTGGATTAAACATTAAATCTTTGGACTTCTTACATTCCAATATCAAGGGAGGACATCTTTAGCTTTTAGAGCATTATTGTTTAGAAAATGTTTTCTGGGAAAAGCTTTATTTGAAATAAATTTATCGAGGATTTGAAGGGACCCAAAAGTCCTTTATAATTAAAAGTATTCATGTGCACAGTTCATAATGGCTGATGGAAATTGAACTCCAAATATCATTCTAATTGCATGATTTGTATTATTTTGTATCTAATAATAGTCCTTTATATAAAAAAAGGTATGCCAATTAGTGCATAGCACTATTCGTCGTGGAGGCCCTCTCTCAAAATGTCAATAAGTGGACAGTAACTGTCTACCATAAAATGCAGACCAGTAATAAAGAACAATGATGATGCTATGAATTGTATTCAACACATTATTCTAACGATTAGAAGAGGTTAGCATACAAAACATTTCCTTACATGATGTTTAAAACTTGAAATTTAGGGGTGGGTGGGGGTGTAGATAATGGTAATCTATTCATTGTACATCCAATTACTGGAAAGAGTATTTGAACTAACTGGCTTACACAGATCATTAATAGAATGGTCTGTAATTTTTATCTCTTTCAGAAGAATGAAACACAAACAAATCATTTAGATAACTGTGGCTGATGCAATAGAAAAGTTGGACTTGTTCAAAAGCAATTTAGATGCTTCAAAGAAGTTGACTTGTATAGTACGGCAATAGTTAGTGCCTGGTAATGGAAGTGGTGTGTATGAAAGGTGTGATATTTTCTAATTTTACACACTAGTTTTGGTTATTTCAATTTCTTGCTTTACTTGATCAAGATATTAAAGGGCACACGGTGGCTGTGGCTGGTCAACAGGGTATGCTTACTCCTCCTAGACACCTGATTCCACCCCTTGTGTGACCAGTGGTCTTTGTCTATAGCAGTAGAATTGTGAATTGATCAGAAACGTATTGTATTTGCAAGCCCCAACTTATGATTTGATTGAATTATGTCTCCTCCCACTTTATTGGGGAGACATATTGTTTTTGGCTTGTCCGTGTGTACATCACTACTGATCCAATATTTACAAAACATGACATGTAGCAAGGCCATCATATATATAGTTTTTGCATATTACAAGGAAATTTTGATTCCCTAAATTTTGTGGGAGTTATGCCCCTTTAAACTTTGAAATTTGCCTTAAATCCTCATAAATAATCTTGTCAGCGCAACTCCATCTGATTTCTAGGAAACTTGATATGTAGCAAGGACATCTTTAATAATGTAGTTGTGCATATTACAAGGAAATTTTGATCCCCTAATTTTTTGAGAGTTATGCCCCTTTGAAATTAGAATTTTGCCAAAACTCCTCATGAATAACCTTGTTAATGCAACTACTTTGAAACTACTCAACTAACAACACGGGAGGAGACATATGCCTTTGCCTCTAAAAACAAACTTTAATTGAAATTTTTTTTTACTTTCTTGTTGTCCCCTAAGAACTAGAACAGGTCAAAGCACTGTTGATTTTGATCTTTATTATGTACCCATCAATAATCTGAATCGTGATACTGTAATGTTCACAGAGTAGGACTCTTCCGGATCACCACACTGTGGTTTTCTGAATCCATATCACCACTATATAAAATTGATGACATCTCAAAGACTCACAATGCATCGACGTAATGTTTCCTCTGGAAAATATCGACCATGTCAGAAACAAAACTGTACACAAAAATAATTTCACTCGTACGTTTCTAGCCTCACCTGAACTGAAGGTTCAAGTGAGCTATTCTGATCGCCTTTTGTCCGTCTGTCTGTTCACTTTTCACATTTTCGACTCTTCTCAAGAACCGCTGGGCCAAATTCAACCAAACTAGGTACAAATTATCCTTGGGTAAAGAGGATTCAAATTTGTTAAATGAAGGACCAGACCTCTATCAAAGGGGAGATAATTACGAAAATGCAAAAATAGGGTGGTGGTATTTAAAAATCTCTTCTCCAGAACCACTGGGCCAGAAAAGCTGACATTTATATGAAAGCTTCCTGATATAGTGGAGATTCAAGTTTGTTCAAATCATGACCCCCGGGGGTATGCAGGGCCCCAATAGGGGATTAAGTTGCTACTACTGCTCTTCTTAGTGGATCAGTGCTCAGGTCACGATGTGGTCCATGGGCCTCTTGTTGGTTTTCATATTTATTTTGTAAACGTTGATTTAATATGATAGATAAGGGGGAATGAAGTAAATTTATCATTACTACAGTAACTTGATCCGAAGAGTTGGATCACGTCTCTTTGGCAGGCATGGATCATCAGATCATCTGCACCTGTCAACTCGACATGATCCAACTCTTCGGATCAAGTTACTGTAGAAATGATATGTATATATATAAACACAGAGGGTGTTAATCTGTTATACAGACTGTGAAACATACTAACGTTACTACACTAGTAGAATGGTAAACAAAGATGGAAAGGCTTGAGAACAATTGGTCGTAATTGGGGGAACGAACGCAGAGTGATTTGAATAATACCGGTATATAGTTCTCTGCAAGAACAGAAGAATGAAATGGTTGATGATGCAAATGAATGGTGTGGGTTGGGAACAGAATGATGGAAAATAAACCTGGATATCACTTCCGTATTCAGCCCATTTCAAATACAGAAACATTGTGTGAAGAAAGAAAGAAAGAAAGATAGAAAGAAGGATTCTTGTGTAGATTAAAGTGTTCCAAATTATCTTTTTAAAAATGTTCTCATTTTGAAGCTGAGTGATGAGGGATGAAAATAAATAAAACCATATACAATTACATGTTCTCATTAAAGTTAACAGTATGCTGTAATTCATACAAAACAGTTATACCATAATTCATACAAAACGGTTGTACTGTAATTCTTACAAATCTATTTTACTATAAGATTGAATTACAAGTATAAAGTAATTGATTTTCATCATGTTTTTTTTTTTTTTTCTTCCTCTACTCTGATAGAACACCATGTTCATCTACATTGACTCAATGATGCTAAGTGAATTTTGAATGATGATGTTGGAAGGAACAGTATTGGGAAATGGTACAGAAGTAGGCATTTATAACCAATTGTCCATTTGTTCTGTACCACTGAGAAACTTCATGGAGGAGTAAATATTGCTAGGTACTTGTCTGATTGGACAAGTAATTTTTCTATGAAGAAGATTTTAGATTAAAAACAGAGGAAAATAAATTGTTGATATCCTTTTCATCAAAGTTAAAAAATTGGATGCAGTGCTTGAATACTTCAGTAGCTAACCTTGATTCCGATATTGATCATCAGAGCAAGGGCATCCAACTCAATTAAGAACGGAATCCATTATATTCGGAATCCATTATATTCGTGCTACTTTTGATATAATCTTGCATCTTGCAGCAATCTCCCAAAGTTTGGGTTTTTCTGGTATAGGCAAGCTGATGAAACCAAATAGCAAAGAGAAAAAGGAATATGATAAAGAGAGAGAGAGAGATAGAGAGAGAGAGAGAGAGAGAGAGAGAGGAGAGAGAGAGAGAGAGAGAGAGAGAGATGAAGAGAAAAAGAATCCGACACCTTGTGGATTGATTAATTCCATGGCCATTTGATTTTAGGAGGGAGAGTGACATCAAATAAATATATCAATGTGAACAGTTCCATTGTTCAAACCTTGATATATAATTTTAAATTGGTTATTTTTATGCCTCTCTGTTGGATAAATGGGATATATTGGTTTGCATCTTGTGGTTGGTATACCAATAAAGGTAGACCATTTTCAGTGTTAATCTCTCAATATCGAAGAACCCTAAAGTGACAGACATCAAACTTGTTGCACTGATTTTGGGGTGTGGTTTTTTGGTTTGTTTTTTTTTTTGTTTTTTTTTTTTGGAAAGGAGTACATTGCATTTGACCCTATTGATTTTGAGTTGGAGGTCAATCTACCCTGGACATAGAAAGATAATTGTCTGCTCAACGTTTTGGGAACCCTAATTGATACCAAACTTGATGCATAGTGAAGCCATTATTCTTTTAATCATACAATTCTTAATTCAGAAGAAAACCATTAATTGCCATAAATCATACATCAGTGATTTTTTTTCGGGCCAAATGTCACCGATAATGGGTGGTTTCCCTCCCAAAAATTGATATTTTTTCCAATCATGCATCTATTTTTTCCCCAATTTCAAATGTAGAAGAAATTGTAAACAAAAGTCATCGTATATTATTAATTTTTCTGACAAAGAGAAAATAGGGTGGGTTTTTTTTCCAATCCAGTTTTATTCTCCAAACCCTGCAATGCAAAAGGTTTTGTGATTCATTGGTAATACAATTTTATGCATTTTTTATCATTCTAATGGACTACAAATGATTTTCCCAATTTGAGGAAATGTCGCTAATTTTTCCCAATTACCCAAAGGGAGGGGTGGTAGTTTAAAAGACAAAAAAAGGTCACTGTACATAACCTTTCTATAAGTTACACAATCAGAGAAAATTCATGGCTGCATGATTATGTTATCTTTGTTATATTCATTAGTTTTGTACATGCATCATGCAATAAAATAGGTTATGAAATTGTTTAATGCTTTCAATTATTCTGACTATTTGATAATCAATTTGCATCTGTTTCCCAATACTAGTTGATCATTACAGTATTTATATTGTAGTAATGCAGGATGATTGTGTGGAAGGATATATGTAAATACAACTTAAAATTAAACATGCAAATTAGAAAATCTGGTCAACTAAATTATGTAACATTATGTAATCTTGCAAAATTCTTCTAATTATAATCAAGGAAAGAAAAAAGTCTCTATATTTCAATTGTGAGTTCCTAAATTAAGGCTATTAATGTCTTTTTAACAGAATTTGTGTGTACAAGTATGTCCAGAATTAACAATTAATTATACATACAAACAACTTCAGTGACTAATTATGTACTCTTTGGAGAATACAACTGACAGTCATTGCTTTATGATTCCCTGGTAAGGTTTAGATCATAGATTCTGGAGAAACAGCTGCATGGTGACAAACATACCCTCTGTACTTTAAAAAAAAAAGGGGGGGGGGGTAATATACTGTATAGCCATTGATTGCTTAATTCTCAATCACTGCAGTTTTGTGTGATATTAACATTTCATCATAATTCAAAAAAATCTCCGACACCTTTGTAGTATGTATAACACCTTTGTCAGTATGTATAACGTTCTGAAATGACCTCATCCTAGTAGTTATTTTAAGAGGGTTAAATATGGATGTTTAGTTGTGGTATTTATTTGATGGCTGTCCATTTCAAGAGTTTCCTTATTAGTTTTCTTATTTATATTTGAATAGTTTGTGTTTCCCCCTGTCATGCCTCATAGCTGAATATAGGACAGCAATTCAACCCAGTGAGCATGCTAGACTTGATCAGATCAATGCTCTGGCTCTATGATGTAATAAGCAGGGGTCATCCAGCGGTCAGGCTAGGGCATATGACCTTCAAAATCCATACAGTGTGACCAACTTCTAAAATATCCCACACTGTGCAACTTTGTGAAGTCGTTTTTAACTTCTTGATGCTAGCAATGAAAAACGGTGGATTTTTTTGTTTGTAGAAAATAAGAATTAACTGTTTTGTTGTTTTTTTTCTTTTAATTGTTTTTATTTATTTATCTTTTGTTTATTGTGTTGACACAAACAACTACAGGAAAAGTGACATTCTTTCCTGTGTTCGAGGTGGATTACCTGAAGTCATTTCACGGGATTTGCTACGTTTGATACATACAGAGACGAGACGCCTGTGAAACCAGTATAGGTAATTCTATTAGAATCATTTATTGACTGCCCGTGAATGGAAAAGTACATTGTGGTCACATGGACTTTAATGTTTTCACCTTTGTGTTGGGGTAGATTGCAGTACTGTCATATACTGGAATTTAAAACATCCAGTTGCTGGAATAATTTTGAAGGACTTTAGAAAATTGTCATGTTTTTTGTAATGTTATTATTTAGTATGCGGGATATTCATTTTGGTATTGACTTAAATTGTTGTGACAACTAACTTAGATTTCATTCTTTCCAATGCACTTTCAAAATTCATAAACATTTTATTTTAAAACATTATTTCAAAAAGTGGGGAACAATAGAATAGAATATATTTAGAATTTTTCACATTACCAAAAAAAAAAAAGCAAATGACAGAGTAAATTGATTATACTTTTGTAATAATGCATGCACAAATGAAGAGAAGAGAAAAAAAAATCAACATGTGAACAAAATAAGAGAGAGAAGTGATTACAAATACTGTTATCAAAGTACATAGACTATATACCTTAATTAAAACAGATTAATCTAAGGCAATTTTTTTAAATGAAGGAATCTGCTTGGTTAAAATAAACAATGTAAAATTTCCAACATCTTCACATTAAAAATCCAAAGAATTTATTCTTTATCAGGTTAGGAAGCAAAATTGTTCTTAGAATGAGATTAAATGTGTATTAAATTTATTATATTTATATCGAAGTGTATTTCTCTGAATCAACTAGATTTTGTGGACAATGTGTGGATTCTTTCAGATTCTATTATTTCTTGGTATTTATCAGTATTACTGGTAATGAAAACGATAACATCAAAAAATTGGCTGTTTATGATTAAAATTGTAAATTAAATTAGATAATTTTCCAAAGCAAACATTTGACCAAATAATGAAAATTAAATTGAAATGTACCAAATGCTATAGTTTGTATGCATGGAATACGTAAAGCTAATTAATACTTTTAAATTAAAAAGTGATAATTTTGCACTTGATGCTCTCATTGCTCATTCTTTTTACGAGATGTTGTTTAGTAAGTTAAGCTATCTAGGAACCAAGGATTTCCTGTCTGCAACATTCAAAGAAAGTATTCACATATGTGAAAATATTCAGTGTAAAAACTATAAGGTTATTCTCATAATGAAGGCAGGAAGAGATCGCTGTAATTTGTAGGTCAGATCCTTCTAGCAATGTCAGTGACAGGAAGGGCTTCCATTAATTGCTTTCTCTCTTTCGCTTGACCAGAAAAATCGGGAATAAGAGAGATGGGGAAAGCATGCCTGATTTCCTCACTAGTTGTCTTTCTGGACAGGAAGTGGGATTGTAACAGTAAACATTACATGCTGTTGGGCAGTTGTTCACTGCAGTCGTTATTATTTACATAAGTGATAAATATAGAGTGTTTTCTAGACAAGCAAATATTACTTCTGTATTATCTAAGTATATATTATGCATGTCTAGGCAGCAGTTTTTGGTCTGGTATATATTATATAGAAGATATGATTTCTTGTCTCAAACTTGATTTTAAAATCTATCTCTAGATAATATATAAGTACATTTCATTGTACAGCCAATCTTATCTCATATTGTGTGAATTCTACAACTCGCATTCATGGATACTTTATAATTATTGTACTGAAGAATGTTCCTCCATATAAATAATGCAAGGACCCCATTTACATTTCCTTTGTCTGTTTCTTGTACGGACGGTCAACAAACTTTATGTAGCATTTGTGATATCGATATTTTTTCCTTCAGTGGCAACTAATTAGATATATTCCAATATCTTTATGTCCTAGAAACCATCTCATATCATGGTGATATTGATTTCATTTATTACCCAAGTAGTTTTTTGGGGGGAATTTTTGGGTGGGGTTTATTTATTTATTTTTTTATTTTTATCTTTTTTTTTAAATTTTGCTTTGTTCTGTTGGTTCTTTTGGGGTTTTTTGTTTTGTTTTGTTTTGGGTTTTTTTTGGGGGGTCTTTTTTTTTTTTTTTTTTTTTTTTTGGTTTTTTTTTTAAAGTTAATTTGTTGGGGGGGGGGTGTCTCCATGTACCACTGGTATAATTGGTAGCCTTTTCTCATTTTCATCCACTGGTCAAAATTTTATTTGACATAAGTCCGGTCGATCTCAAATCACATTTGGATGGGCTAATACTAATGACAATGTGCTAAAAGTTGCAGAGTGTAAAGTCAAATAGCTGGAGTCTTTATAGCTGTCAGTAGAGTGTAAATTTGAATGGTATCATATATGCATGCCTGGAGTTAACACAAAAAATAATGCAAAAATGATGTGTATTCTTAAAAGTTCAGAGATTTACAGTACATGTAAACAATGTAACAGAATTGTTGGTAAATAATTAAAAGATTCTTGATTTGGTAATTGTGTTCCACAGTGAAAAGTGTAACAGCTTTAGATAGTTGTACATTAATAATTGCTATCATGCATTCATTATCTAGACATGTCTGCAGATATAGCTACCACTGTGTGCTGAGCTCCCCACTCACAGATAACTCATTGTTGGAGTGGATGTCTATCTACAGTTGTGCATACTAAAAGGGCTATATTTAATACAAATTTCATATAGAAAGCATGATGAAAAATTAAATGATGAGGGCAAAATTTATGCAGAGGTGCAACTTGCACTTGATCATCAGCTTTTCTTTAGATAACACAGCAAGACTCAGAGATTTATGCCAAAGGGAATTGGCCAAATCCTGTAGATGACTAGGCCAACTTTAAAGTTGTCCCTACATTGGAAGCTATAAAGTAAATTTATACATATCATTGACTCAGATCATAACAAAATGGTGATAAAAATAATGCAAGACAGATTTATTGATGGCATACAGACAACAGGACAGCAATATGAACATTAGGGGCAGACGCAGGACAGACTGACAAGTATGACATCAGACGGAGGAAACAGACTGACAGAATATGAACATAGCCAGGACAACAGGACAGACTGACAATATGAACATACAGACAACAGGTGACAGACTGACAATATGGTTAACATACAGACACAGGAACAGACTGAACGATATATGAACATACAGAGGCAGGACACGACTGGACAATTGAACATCACAGACAACATCGGACAGACCATGACAAATGCACTAGCAGAACAAAGGACAAGACGTGAAATATGAAAACATAACAGACGGCAGGGACAGACTGACAATATGGAAGCATGACAGCAACAGGACAAGACTGGAAATATGAACATACAGACAACAGGACAGCAATATGAAACATACAGACACAGGATTGATTGATTGATTATTTAACTGTTTACGTCAGCACATCACCGAGAATATTTCCATCAATGGAGACGTCACATTGCCGTGAAGGGCTTGCAAATTTAGGCCTAATGCTCGGCACTCAGGGCCTTTGAGAGCAGGGAGGGATTTTTATGCAGTGCCACAACCTGCTGTGACAGCGGGACCAATCGGTTTTTTTGCGGTCTCAATCCGAATGAACGCCCCCATTTCAGTCGCCTTTTACGCAAGTTAGCGCAAGGGGAATGCTGGGAGACCTATTCTAAACCCGGAATGCCCCGATGGCCTCCCATGTAGGTCGCCTCTTTATTACGAACGCAGAGGGGGATATTTGCTGAGGGCACCTATTCTACCCGGATCCTCCGGGAAAACAAAGACCTGAAATTATGAACATACAACAGGGAGAGACTGACAATGATGGACATACAGACAACAGGACGACTGACAACATGGACATCAGACAACAGGACAAGACCGGAGCAAAATATGAAGCATAATGACAAACAGGACAGGCCAATATGAACATACAGCCAACAAGACACAATATGAACAATTTACAGGACAACAGGACAGCAATATGAGAACATAGCAGATCAACATGACGACTGACAATATGGACATACAGACTGACAAGAACAGACTGACAATATGAACCATACAGCAGAAGCAGGACTAGACTGACAATATGAACATACAGACAAAAACCTAGGACAGACTGACATCAAATGAACTACAGACAATTCAGGAGAAGACTGACAATATGGCCATACAGACAACAGGGGGACAGCGGAAATATGAAACATACAGCAACAGGACAGACTGACAATATGAAATATTTTGCTACAAGACAACAGGACCGACTGACAATATGGACATACAGACAACAGGACAGCACATATGAACATACAGACGAGACAGGACAGACTGACAATATGAACATACAGACAACAGGACAGACTGACAATATGACATAACAGACATCCAGGATAGACTGACAATTATGAACATACAGACAACATGGACAGACGCACAATATGAAACATACAGACAAAGACAGCAATATGAACATACAGACAGCAGGAACAGACTGACAATATGGGACATCCAGACAACAAGGACCAGACTGCCAATAGGAACATACAGACAACAGGAAGCATATGGAACATACAGAGGAACAAAGCACAGCAATATGAACATCCAGACAACAGGGACAGCAATATGAAACAATACGACAACATGACAGATCTGACAATATGAACATAACAGCCAACAGGTACAAATAGCAATATTGAACATACCAGACCCAAACCAAAGAGCAGGACAGACTGAACATATGAAAATAGCAGACAGCAGGACAGACTGACATATGAACATACAGACAACAGGAACAGCAATATGAAACATACAGACAGCCGGCAAGACTGCAATATGAACATGACAGAAACAAACAATTGGACAGACTGACAAATATGGACATA
>CAJDSM010031813.1:0-28262 GCA_903981925.1 Ostrea lurida
AAAATCAATCCCATCCAAGCTTTTACTATTCCTTACAACTTTCAAGTTTCCTGGACATACATCAACAAATGAAAGTGCTATCCTGGTGACAACATGCTATGATCGATACACAGATGGACTGCCGGATAAACTGAACCTATATATATACTCCAGCAACTTCATTGCATGATGTACAACTAGTGGATAAACACACACAAAGCATTTGAGGTGGGATCATAGTCTAGTGGATTCAGGGCAAAAAACTTGTTAAATTGTTTTTGCCTAGAGTGTTTGCTATTTGAGCTATAAGACATAGTACACCAGACACTGATCAAAAAAAAAAGGGGGGGGGGGGCAATATATTGAGGGAGCACTATAGAAATATTCATTGTCAATGTATTGTCTAGAAACCAATCAAAAGAAACCAATCAAATCACTCTGCTGGAGATTGCCATATGATATCATGCAAAAATGTCTATTTAATGACATCCCTTTGTTTTTATCTTATGCAATATATTTACAGGGGATATCCACAAAATTATAGTAAAACAAAAATTGTTGAAGAGGACGTTTGATTTGAATCTGTGTTTTCAGATGGAAATAAATTGTGCAATTGAATGATCCAAAAAGCCTTCCGATTGAAAGTGATTAAAATACTGATCAAGTGGACAGAAATTTCATTACCAGGAAGAACAACTGGAGGATGATGTCAATATTAGAACCAAGAAGAGTTTTTGTGGGATTCACAGAAAATTAAAGAAACTCAAATCCATCGAAGTCTGTTGCATCCAGGCTTGACTCATGCATATCAAATTGAAATAGATCAATACACTCATTTTTCTCACCCCAAGGAAAAGCATATATCAATATTGACATAAAGAATTAATTCCTTCTCCATTCTCAGAAGGTCCAGCACAATGCTTGACATGGCTTATATGGTTATCATTTTGCAGCTGTAACATTATTTGAAAATAACAACAACCAATAAAAAAAAGAAGCCCATGGGTCATTCTGTTTGTCTGAATCACTCTGGTCCTCCTGTTGTTCAGCTTTTGCGATCTTTTTTCCAGAAAAACTTTTGGCCCCATATTGTGCCCAACCTTAGCCTAAANTTTTTTTCCAATAAAAACTTTAGGCCCCATATTGTGCCCAACCTTAGCCTAAAGGGTCATGACTAACATGACCTTGCTGTTTTGGAGGTGAAGACTTTTTAAAAGATTTTTTTCTTGTACACATTCTTGTGGCGTCGGTGGCCTAATGGTTAGGTCATCGGACTTTCGACCGAGAGGATGTGAGTTCAAATCCTAGCCGTGGCAGGGCCAAAATTGTGTCCTTGGGAAAGGCACTTTACACGANAAATCCTGGCAGGGCCGACGTTGTGTCACTTTACACGAATTCCCTCACTCCACCCAAGTGTAAAAGGGGTACCTGGCTATAGACAGTGAAAGATATTGTCAGAATGTTAGTGTTCTAGCGCTGTATAAACGGCAGCTTGCACTGAGAAGGTTCTGGATTGTTATGGTCTGCCAGGGTAATAATGCACTGTAAAGCGCTTTGAGCATTGTAGAAGATAAGGCGCTATATAAAACCAATCATTATTATTATTATTCATTATTATTATGATGCAAAAAAAATAACCACCCTTAACTCCAGTGTTAATGATTTGAAGAGAAAAAGAACTTGAATCCCAACAACTTAGGAATGTTTGCAGTTTGTTATAATTTATATTCGTTTTAATTAACTCCCTGTAATTTGATCTCCCATTGTGACCCCACACTACCCTGAACCCCGCAGTTGGACAAGACTGAATTTGAATTACCTGAAGATGGCTGTATCATAGCCCTGCTGTTCTTGTGAAAATTTCAAATATGAAAGTCCTATCCCTTAATACCATTTAATAGTTATGGCCAATGTTAATTTTCTGAAAAGTAGGGTCAAAATCAAGGTAAGTCAGGAGGTCAAATTTTTGGTACAGAAGAAAGAAACTTGTCATAAGGAATACACATGTGAATATGGAAGTCTATCATTTACCATTCAAGAAGTTATGGCAATGTGAAGTTTTACTGCAGACAATTTTACAGACAGACTGTACACAAATAGACAAATGAACCGACCAAAAACTATATGTTCCCGAATCAAAGATTCCAAGGGCATAAAAATATTGTTGTATGCTCTTATTTATTACTGAGTATTATTAAAAAAAATATATGTAGTATATAATTCATGATTGAGTATTGTTAAACAATGGACATAGAGATATCTGTAGGCATGATGAATTAATTGCCATGAAATCCTAACCACCTATTATTTTTGCATCAAAAACAAAAGGAGAGAATAAAAATAAGCTTCAATGAATCAAGCAAGTGGGCAATGCTTGTAGCTAATGGTTATATGATCTGTGAGACACAAGACTACATTACAGATTATTTAGATTGTTGGATCTTGCTAGAGCAAGCTAGATAATTAATCCCAAAGGACACAGGCTGTTTATCCCCTTCTTTCTTTGATGTTGGCAATTCCTGAGACTCCAATTTTCTTTCAAGTTGACATATTGTAAATTGATAGAAACTCATACAAACAGAAAGGATAAATTGATAAAATGTGACTTATGTAAACAGCATCTTCAATTGCAATGCTCAAAAATGAAATATAAACAATTTTCAAGAATAAATTTAAAACCCCTCCCACTGTATAATTTCCAGATGACGTCATTAAGACCAGCTTTAGAGCCCTATTAAATCATTGTACAAAGTTCCATGATCCTACCAGTCCACCATTTGCTATGTGAATCAAAATAATTCCCAAATAAGGTCACAGCAACCTACTTTTTGGACTGTGCATCAATTCAACAGAATCGTGAAAATAATTTCCAAGAAGCACCAACTGACAAGATCCGATAATCCATACATGATTTTACAGCACATGGTGTAGCTACATATTAGCAAACTTAGTAACAACACTCATTTCTTCCACAATATGGACATTTGAAGATTCTAAATCTTGTAGTAAGAAAGATAGAGAGAATGATAAACTTTCCAGTAACGGTATACATTTAATGAATGGTCATAGACTATACAAATTAGAAATACTGGGAGTATAAAACTCACAAGTGATATCCCCCATACAATAAATGACTAATCATGGATTATGATACAAATGAGCTGTCATAGATCATACAATAAATGACTAATCATAGATTATGATACTGTAACAAATGATCTGTCATGGATCATACAACAAATGTCCAGTCACATATGAGTTTGTTATATAATTTCGTTTGTTGTGATAATGACATGAAAAAGCAATATCTTTTTCAACAAATTAGCTAACAAGAATAACGATAGCTGAGGCGCATGTTCAAACAAGATGTGTTTGTGAAATACTGATGCCCCTGGATTCCACATGCCAGTGGAAGGGGCTTGTCATAAGGAATACACATTTGAAATATGAAAGTCCTATTACTTACCATCAAAAGTTCTGACCAATGTTAAAAGTTTTTGAAAAGTAGGTCAAAGTTCAAGGTCAAAAGGTCAAATATTTTGCTACCTGCCATATGGAAATGTGAAATATGAAAGCCCTATTATATACCATTCAAAAGTTATGACCAACGTTAAAGTTTTGCAGATCAAGAGACAGACAAACAGATGGCTAGGCCAAAATCTCTATATGACCCAGAATCAAAGATTCCAGGGCATAAAAACACGATCAACACGGCTATATCAATAACGTTAGGGCATAAAAAGAAACAAGATGCATTAATCAAAACCTTTTGCTATATTTCCATAATTTGGAGAAAATGTGTATTAAGACAGTGATTTACATCTGGGACAAAGCCCTGAACACACCATTACTATCAACTGTATTAGACACCCCCCCCCCCCCCCCACTGATTGCTTCAAAGCAGTACTGGACTAATAAAAGATTCCTATTATCAAAGAGCAAATCTATATATAAAGATCAATTGCATCAGAAACAATCCCCACCCCTAAAAACTAAAACCTGTGAGGTCTATTTTGTCCATACATGGCTACTTTGCTTAATAATTGAGTAATTTGATCTGGTCTAGTACACGGGACTAAAGAGTGATGGATAGACAACTTCAGACTACAAGTGTTCCTGATAACTTATATTGTGCTCACAATTTGAAGCTCAATATGAGACTAGTGTAATGCGTCTTGTCATGGAAAATAGGCTCATTCCTAATTCAGACTTCAAAATGACATTTAGTATACATGATCATATGTAGAAAAAAAAAAAGGCCAAAAAGATTTCTACACAACCATAAAACAATAAAATCAGACACAATTCTAAAATGCAACAACAATAATATACCTTATTATCCATATTAAAGTATATTTCTAAACTGAATCCAATTACAAACAATCTATATATATATTACATCACAAACTACAAAATGTATTACTTGTCCCCCTTACTCAAAAAAAACAAAAAAACAAAACAAAAAAAAAAGAGAGAGAGAGAGAGAGAGAGAGAGAGAGAGAGAGAGAGAGAGAGAGAGAGAGAGAGAGAGATGCATTAGGAATAGCTATGAGAAGCTTATATCAAGTCCATATCTATAGTCACAGTCAGACATAAATGTAGAATTAGACTAACAAAACAAGATAGCATACAAACTGATGGGTCATGACCAAATTCTGTGTAAATTGCAAAAAAGGAGTGTGTAATAGTCTCAAAGTCTATATTGTTGTTAGTTCGTACTAAAATGACACATGTTGACAAAACAGCATTAACTTATTAGGGAAATCTTATTATCAAGAAAGCTAGGTCCCAATTTACAGTAACCAGTACATGTTGAGTACGGCTAAAACCTGAAAGTCCCGGAGAGCAATTTTTTTTCAGGATTTCTCTATTAGCAAACAGAATGACATCACACTTTTGTGATAACTGTTTGTGAGCCATCAAACAAGATTCTACAAAATATTCTGTAAATTCCACTACGGAGGTACTGAACCAGAGTTTTCAGCTACCTAAAAGCAGTAATCTAGTACGTTTTATAAATGCTAAAATCTAAACACAGTTGTTGATTGCGCGATCGACCAAAAGTCTGCGTTTTAGTATTACACATTGCCAGGATTGAATCACACCGAGTTCTAGATGTTTGGAGTAACTTAAATAAATCGCACTTGCATATGTATGGTGCATTTTTATTTGCGATCAATTGTAACCAAACATATTACTTGTAATTATAGGTGAACGTTGACCAGGCATCGTCACTCTGGGGGAAGAGGGATTTCAATGAATAGATTTATTGCATTTTTAAAATTATTTTTCATTATCATTTTGCAATATTTCAACATATATATATAATGTATATGTATATATACATACATATATACAATTTTATATATACCGGTATACAATGTATGTATAAATTACACACATCCATTTTTTTCTTTGCATTAAGTGGCCTTAACATTGAGAACATTAAACACATGGACGTTACAAAAAAAGTGAGTGTGACTGTGACAACCAAAGAACCATTAAACCATGACTTACAAAAAAGTGAGTGTGACTGTGACACAACCAGAGAACAATTAGAACATGACTAATACAAAAGAAATGAGTGTGACTGTGACAACCAGACACCTGACAGGTAATAATGTCTTATTGGTTACTAACCTTCATTAACTTCATCAATAACAATAACTAAGTACAGCGTATTGATCACACAGCCATATGACCATTGTACTTTTAATTCTCATTTAATAATAACCAATTTTTATAAATATATGTCCATGTTTCGTAATACAGATTAAAGTAGAGGCTCCATAATTCTATATAAAATTTTTTTTTGGCTATGTGTAAGAAGCAGTTTAAATCATTTTGCCTCATTGGATTGTTGTTACTTCATGGAAAATATTTATTTTGTCTTAATATATGCATCATTAACCATGCCAAATTGCATAAAAAACCTTTACATGGTTTCCCTATTTATCCCCAGTACAAAGAAAAAATTCCTCATACCTAAACCATTTGGCACTCATCCATCAATGATCAAGAAGAGGCAGTCGGTACTTAAAAACAGTGGTAATACACAAATGACCCAATACACAAAAAGTGTTTAAAAACACTTCTAAGTGGCCACAAAGTAAACAAAGAGACTGGTCATTTACCTAGATAAACCAACACTGGGTGGGAAAGGTGAATGGTCGTCCCCAGCTCTCACTTCCTCACGTCAGCCAAGAGTTTCTAGACAGAGGTTCCCCTGGGTTACCCCACTGCCACATTCACTGACCAACAGTAATAAAAATTGGCACAATCAGGCTCATACATCTAGCATATGTTAATAGACACAATATTCTGGTGGCTCAATGCTTGGCAGGGCTGTCTAGAAAACAAATGATATTTGCAGTGTCCAGTAATCTCATAGTAATAATGCAAGGGCCATTAGCATGATGAATCAAATGCCCCATCAGTATATCTATAATTAGAAGCCAGTTCCACCAAATATAATTCAACAACACCTGCTTTTATAAATACACGCAACTTGAATAGATCAATACATATCCACAACAGAATAATGGGTATTCATGGATAATTTTGCCCTTGATGGACATCATCATTCAGTGGATATGAGAAAATTTACCATATAGACAACAGCCAGTCCATAATATTGACACACACTGCCATTGTATTCAAGGGCTAAACTAAATTTAAAAAAATCATTTATAAAAAAAATTGCAATAAAAAATAAATTGATGTAAATTCCAATTGAAATTTTGACTTTATAATCCGATTTAAAATTCAAAAACAATATGTCTCCCCCTGGAAGAGGGAAGATATAAAAAGAAAAATCATTAAGCAGCTAAACGGCTACATGGCGTTTATCTTACAGTGAATACACAGAGGTGTTTGACCTCTCCCTATCTCCATTTACCAGGTTAATCAGACACACATGCTTTGTCCACAGCTCTCTATTTACCAAGTCGTAGGAAGGTTGTTGGCATAGTTCTGTGTTACCTAACACTTGAGGGATTCCAGGACTGACCTCAGTGACCCTATCAGTCCAATGACCACTTGCTCCGTCTGGTGTCATTTTCTCCAGACTTGCACTTCAAAAGCCCGGTCTCCTAGAAGATAATGAAAAAGCATTTTCATTCATCATCACATGCAAAATTTGCAGGCCTTAAATGACAAATTATTGAGTTTGAGAATATTGGGCTACTTAATTGAACATCTGTTCATAAGCTTACCAGGGGTAAGTCTGTTTTCAACAAACTGCAAAATGTTGGAATATTTATATTGTTTAAATACTTGACATTTCAATAAATTCTAGAGGTTTACATTTTACTAGACAATGACATATCAACATTTCTGGATAAATAAGATGTTGGTACCTATTAATTTCATCTATGAAAATAACAAAAGAAAAGTTTTCTATTTCAATGAAATTGTCTATCAATATGTTTTGCTGTAAGCAAAGGCCTGGTCAAAAACTTCCAGATCTTGCCTCACATTCAAATTATCATTTTATTCAATTCTAATGCCATTTCAATGCATCATTTACAAAAATAAAATATGCTTTTCAGATCCCACATTTGTTTTATTACTCTAATATTACTAGTCCTTGTTTGAGGTCAAGCTTCCTAATTTTTCCAATGCAGTTTTACTTAATATTATGCTTGGTTTATTTCCAAAGCAGTTTTATCCTGATGTCTAAAAATTAGTTTGTTGAATTTTAAAGTCAACAATAAGATTTGTAAATACCCTTAACTTGACAAAATCACACAAATTGATGCCTCCACCTGTAGCAAACTTAGCAAAATTACATGTGGCCCTGAGGGTACATATATATATTGGCTCACTTGATTTGCAAAGAAACCGATATGTTATGCATAGCCCCAGTCACACTGTCACAGTTTGGCATTTAAGTTTCACTTACGTTTTGAAAACGCCACATTTTTGTACAAATTTGTGCCGTTTTAAAAATTGTCCATACATATTAAACTTAGGTTTTCCTACGTGGGCTTAACGTTTTACTAAGTAAAGCTCAGGATAGTTCCTTTGTTTCTATGTGCATATCATTTGCCATGTTACAATGCTTTGATAGCCGGTTTATCACGTATTTGTACGTTTCATCACGTATAGACTACGTTTTATCCCGACTATGGTTACGTCCCGTTATAGCTTGGTTTAGTAGGTTTGAGCCAAGGTCTTACTGGACGTTTTCCCACGATTTACATTACTTTAATCCTACGTATTTGCGTTTAAACCGTTGAGATTGTTTCTTTAGCATCGCTACATTTTTATATCCATTTCTATGTTTGGTAGTTTTTCACGTTTGATTTTTTGCCTACGTATATATTGAACAGACCAATATAAACGGGATCGCATGATAGGATTGATCTACGTATAGCCACGTATGTAGTCCTTTCATTTACTGCATCAATAGTTTTCGCTACTTATATAGGCGGTGCTCTACGTTTTTAAAAGTAGTAAAACGGGATAGCCAAAAAACGCGACATTGTGACTGGGCTTTGTTGACGAGAACGATATATCAAATGTTAAATATACTTACACAAACGTAATGGAAACCTGACTATGCTTGTCCTAAAACCGTGCAATAACGTACAAACACCTAATTCAAAGACATAACACATTACGTATCAGAAACATATTTTAAAAAAAGTAACCAAATATCACGTTCACGTTTCATCTACGCATCAAAGCTGCACTTTCATTACACATTTTTATGCATTCGTGTACGTTTCTCTGTGTTTCATCCTACGTTTGCATTTTTTGAAATTTGCCAATTCTATATGAGCCGACCAATATAATGGATCGATGAAGGAGTGATCTACGTTAAGCCACGGTATATAGCCGTTTCATTTTACGCATTGATATGTTTTCCTACTTATATAGCGGGTGTGCTTGCGTTTTTTAAAACGTAGTGAAACGGGATGCGCCCGAACCAGTGACAGTGTGAACTGGGGCTTTACACATGAAAAATCAAAGTCCAGGGGCTTAATCGCTGTACTAACATTTTGAAACAGCTGCCCTCTTCCCACATGAACATCTACATGTATTGATCTTTGAGATGTACCAAGTTTACACAGAAATCCTCCACTGGTGCTTAGGAGAAGTTGTTGAAGACCAAGGGATGATACTACCCTTAACACACACAAAAAATAGCTAGAAGCATCACAGACAGATCTGGTACATCGATGTGGGCCCGCATATAGTCATGGACCCATTGGATTTAAAGCAGTGCATCGGGAAAAAAAAATCATGGCGCATGTTTGTGCAAAACAAATCAAATGGTTACATACTCATTAAAAATATTCATGCAGTTTCCCCTCATTAATATGCACTTCGTTACTCACATTATTGATCTTGTCTGTTGAACAAAAGGGTTTTTTTTTCAACCTAAAAAATTTTTCCTCCCTCCCCCCCCTTAAAAAGGGTTAGGGATGAGTGTGAAAGGGCCCATACTTCTTTTAAAAACATTTGGGCAGCATTCCTTGCCAATAATCACATCTCTCCCATTGTGATCTTGTCTTTGTATTGAAGTTCATTAAATTCTCCCACAGGACGGGAGAAGGATCAAAGTATTTCACTGCTCGTATGTCCACCTTTTCCAGACTCCAGTGGAATTGATTGGCATGTATTGCATTGGTCTAAAAAGGGTTGTGAACAGTTTGCATTGTCTTCTATCACACTTGCATATGGCAGATGTTCATTTAATGGCTTAACGTGACGCTGGAAAGAAATGACATGCATCGATCTCAATTACCTAGAAGTTACAACACCACTGTCGAAGCCATTTTATTTTTCTTAAACGTTATGCAGGACGTTATGACGGAATTTTCAATAAATGAGACTGGGCACATTAAAGAAAGGCAAAAAAAAAAAAAAAGAAAAAAAAGGGAAAAAAAAAAAAAATTATATTTCCTTCAGAATTTTGCCGGCATAGAATAATTTTCTAATCCGTTTCTGTTAAATGCACAATTGATCATATTCTTGTTTCTTTATTGATGCAAAATGACAACTTTACAAGTGTAGTATAAAAACTTACACGTGGGAGTTCAATCCGTTTGCCTCATATTGGAATTAATCAGTACATTCATTAAAATTGTAAAGACGTGTACAGCAGTAAATTTATTGTATCTTCTTTTCATTTTTCATAAAAAAATAAGTTTGAAATCATTTTTTTGAAAAAAAATTACAAACACAACAAAGAAGCAAGGTGGTTTTCACATGAATCAATTTATTGTTTTCCGGTCCATGTAATGTTGCATGGAGGCCTACCAAACGTGAAATGTCTGCCATGACTCTGTAAATTTCTAGGGTTACAGCGTACCTTGAATGGTCTGTCATTTCTTAAAGATGTGGCTTAATTTGACCTTGCAACGGAAACAATTATATAGTATCTCCTGCAAACAACGAATTTATATATTGATCATGGGAATGCTCACTCATCCTGACAAAAGGGTGTACACGAAATGCTGAGCAAGTTGCACCAGAAATTGGAATAGGTTTGTACAGGAACATGGAATATAGAATGGGTTGCACAGACATGGAATTTGATAAAAAGGAATGGGTTGAATTTTACAGGAATGTTTCGGAGCATGTAGTGACTTACTGTGGAATCAATCATTGGTTCATTGGATTTCATGGGTCAACTTTTACCGCACGAAATTAACAGCCCCACGAAAGCATGTTATATTTTTTTTTTTTTCCCCCCTCCCCCCCTCTTATTTTATTATTTTTTTATAGATATGACCGACGATACTTTGAGTATTATTTGTAAATAACCCACAAAAATTCATGACCCATGAACGAGCAAAATTTTGGATATACCCACGAACATTGGCCACCCACTTAAATTAAAATGATGTGCACCAGTATTGCATCAGGGTCAGTTTGCCCTTATATCTTTTAGTGGCTATAAGGAATAAAACCATTGAAATTAAAGATATTTCTACCCAGTGATTTTTTCGGATTTAAACTATCAGTGTACCACGCCCCTCCTTTTGATATTGGTGAAAAATTAGCGACATTTTTCTCAAATTGCGGAAAAATCATTGTAACGTAAATTAGAGTGATAAAAAATGCATGATAAGAACCAACAAATGTTTTGTGTTGAGATTCATTTTATATCTGATTAGAATTCATGAAATAAATATTTTTTTAACAAATAGATGACTATTATGTTATTTTTCTAAATTACTCATTTCTTAATTTCAATAAAAACACCAGATGTGTTTTGTGAAACACGGAATGCCGCCCGGTATTCCTACATGCCAGTGGAAGGGGCTTGTTCAATAAGATTATGCGATGTGTAAATTACGAAAGGTTATCCCTTACCATTCAAACGTTACGGCAATGTAAAGTTTTTAAAAATGGTAGGTCAAAATTGTCAAGGTCCAAACATTTGGTACCAGATAAAAGGACTCGCAAAGGAATACAACATGTGAAATATGAATTGCCCTAGCGTCTTCCCATTCAAAAGTTATGGCTAATGTTTAAGTTTTTGAAAAGTAGGTCTAGTTCAAATATAGGTCAGGAGGCTCAAAAGCGTTTTTACCGCACGGGAAAGGTCTTGTATTAAGGAAACATACATGTAAATGATTAAACCGCTAGTTGACTTACCATTCAAAAGTTTATAGCTAAGGTTAAAGTTTTGATAAGTAGGCCATAAATTCAATGGTCAAGAGGTCAAAATGTTGGTACACATTGGAATACGGTCTGTAATGAAAAACATACTTGTGAAATATCAAAGCCCGAGTACTTATCATTCAAAAAGTTTATAGCTAAGGGTTAAAGTTTTAGATAAGTAGGTCAATTTAAGGTCAAGGTCATGGACGCGTCAAGAAAGTTTTGGTACCCCATTTGGGGAAAGGTCTTGTAAGATAAGAAAACATACATTGTGAAATATCCAAAGCCTGAGTCATTCATTCGAAAGTTATAGTATTCAGGTTAAAGTTTTTGATAAGTAGGTCAACTTCAAGGTCAAGCCGTCAGGAGGGGGGTCAAAATTTCTGGTACCCAGAAAGGCTGAATAACTAGAATCAAGTTAGTATACGGCAAAGTTCAAGGTAAATTAATGTGTTTCAGGTCACAGAGTCAAATGCAGGAATCTCATGAACAACATGTGAAAATATCAAAGCCCTAGTGACTTACCATTCAAAAGTTTATAGCCGAGGTTATAAGTTTCAGACAGAATGACAGAAGGACAGAATGACAGGACAGGGACAAAAGACAATATCTGCCCCCGCGATCTTCGATCTACGGTGGCCATAAAAAATACCAGAATTTGGACTCTTACGGCCTAATTTTAGCCTCACGTTTACAGAACAACTCTTCCTGTTGTAGGGGCTTTGTTCGATTAGTGGAAACCTTAACAGTATTGAACCTTTCCTGTTATTAGCCTGACCCTTATTGGTTTTGAACTTTTTTGTATTGGAAACTATTATAATTATGCTGTCAAATCTGCCTCTAATAAATGGATACCGTCTGTTGTTTTACACATTCATCGACATATTTTTGCCTGTGCAGGTGGTTATGGAGAATTAAAACTGGAATGAAAAAACGTATTTTTCTCTTTGTCAGCAAAATGAATTTATACAGTGATTTTGTGTTTTGATTTCCTTACATTTGAATTGGGTACAAAAATATGTGATTTATGATTGGGGGAAAAAAATAACCAAATTTTTGGAGGGGAAACAGACCGAATATCCGGTGGTATGTTTGACCCAAAAAAAAAATCACTGCGTACCTCCTATCTCAAGAAGGATTGGCTTTACAGCAAGTAATTTTGGTGAAAATTGTTCCATGAAATCCAGTATATCAGAATACAGTCCAAAATGTTCAAGAAGTTTACGATACTGTACATGGGCATAGATAGTGATGATCAATTCAGACCTGTGAAACAGTTGGATTATGTGCATATAGATCGTTATCTGAGCTACCATACAGTTGTCGATTCTTAAAGCTTTCGCTTGAAATACAAAAATCATTAGTTACTTGAGAAATAAATTAACAAAAAATTTGATCAGTCGAAACAGTTGAATGATATATCAAAAATGATGGAAGTGAGCAAGGTGTGTTTCTTTGGAATCAAGCAAAAGGAGAAGTAACTGCTATTGAATGATATAACTGAGTTATCTCTCTTTTCTTGGGAGAATCATCCAAATTAACAGACTACCGGACTGCAAGTTGAGACCATCTGGAATAAATCAGGCATAGAAATTACAGAGGTCATTCCCGAAAACTCTTAACGCCAGTGTACTGTACAACATTGGACAAAGATTTATTTGTTAAATCCATTGATCAATAAATAATAAATATACAATCTGAAAATTAGCTGGGTTTTTTTAGCCGCAACTAATGACTGGCTTATAATTTCAGTGAGTTTCCAAAACTGGTTAACCCTAAACACAGAATAAATACAAATATTCGCTTTACACGGCAATTACATTGCACATTGGTTCTTTAACAGGCATACAAAAGGTATGTCAATTTATTTCTAATATTACTGTCTGTGGAACAAAGTTACATGGCAGTTTTTGTATAATCATTATTAAATAATAAGAAAATTTTCATGAAATCATATCAGCAAATTATAGCCTCAAACTGAAACAATACAAGAAACAGGACTATATGCAAACAGAGTACAAAAACTCTTCATTGTATGTTTCATGTCCCCTTTGCAGAATTAATTCTTGCACCAAAATTCAACATTACCAGCTAGAAAGGGAATGTAACCACTATTTTAGACTCCATGCAGAGCCATAGCAGTTGTTTGCCTCGAGACTAAAATTGTTGCTCTGTCCTTGGGTGGAAATGGTTGTCCGTGATTGCCGTCTAAGATTCTGTAGACGGGAGTACCTGGTAAGCAAATGAATTAGATGGAATCATGTGCGGAAACGTTCGTCTTTTTTATTAGCTAAAGAAAGCTAACTTTCGTCATACTGTGCTGCTATATTGGGTCCGCGGACAAAACAAAACACTTTTAGGTTTGTTACGACGTGTCTACAGAAATATTGTGGTTGTTCAACGTCCAAAGAAGGCGAGGCGGAAATGGGAGAGCTTCTAATGGACCATGGGGTGGAATTTGAACAACCAGGACATATTTAATTTACCCTGTTTACAGGCTAACACGAAATACAGGTGAAAGCCTATTAAGTAATAACTGTCTTGTTCACGCAATTTGGTATCCTTTACGTTTTAAAGAGGCATTTACAGTATCCTTATGATGTCACATAGACTTTCCAAGTTGACCGTGTGGCCTGTCATGTTTACAAAATGACCTCTTGAGTGTTATGGTTTATTGAACCTACGAGCTCTAGACATCACTATGATATCTTGACTAATAACTTCACAAGTTATGAAGATATCTCGTAACCTTTTCAACGAAAACCTAAACATTAGCATTGAGCATACTTGAGTTGGGAACATTGGGCTCCTACATAAGAGCCATGCAAGGACATATCATATTTCACCTATGTTATTTGTATTCCTTATGACGACGTCCTTCTTTATACTCTTGAAGACTCCACTGCAAATGTTTGACCTTGAAATTTACTGAGTTCCTACTAATTGCTTTAAAAAACGATTGGTCACAAGTATGCACTGCTGGCCTCAGGTACACGCTCAGGAAAGATATGGTGTGTAACGGGTTATAAACCTTAGTTCGATACTTCACAACAGAAAGCCTAAGACTAGAGTCCTCTAAGCTTAGTTGAAGCAAGGCACCCCTTCTTCCACTGGCTTAGTGTGGTGGGAATACAGAGGAGGAGGAAGCAGAAATTCAGATGCTTTCTTTCTTACTAAAATATTGTATCACTTGCACACTTGCTCTCCTCTGCTTGTCGGAGATATTTTATATTGTACAAATTGTTTAGAGATAATTTTTTAAGGCAAGTTGATTCCATTATCACAGTCGGATAAACGAAGGCACCACTCCAGATTGAGGAAGGGAATCACAACACCATCATTGGGCTGGAAATGATAGGTCAATCAATATTTATGCGTAGTAAGATTTGAATGTGTACACCAGAACTCGATCTTATATATCGACTACCCCAATATTTAATTTCTAGAATATCCTAAATTACAACTATCCGAGCATTGGGTTACACTCCTACAAAAAGAGCTCTTGCCAGAAACTAATAACCAGAGATTGCTTGTTGATGTCTCTATAGCAGAGATAAAAGAAATTGGCAGGACCTTGCATTATTTTTCTCAACATGCTCTTTACATGCATATATTATAATGAACTCAAAAAGTTCTAGAGTCTTTTTCCCAATCGAGAATTTCAGACCGGATTTAATACAAAATGAGGTCTCTTGTAGATTTTTTTTTTCTTCCTCACAACATTCAACATCAATGGGGTTCGAGGAGTATGGCATCATTGATCAAGACACAGAGTATATGTCAGCCAACTTGTGAGTGGTTGTTTTTTCTTAGTACAGAAATCATTCTCTCTCCGAGGGTCAAGATTATGTTGGAAAATACGAGACATTTAAGACAAAGCCAATCCAACTAGTCACGATGCTTTCAAAGTCTATAAAGGGGCTAACTTGGCAGGGTAGAAATATTTTCTTAGAAGTTTTCTAAAATGTATGTTATTTTTATTTTTTCCTATTAATTTAGGCACTTAAAGATATGTAGATAAAAGCAGGGCTCATGTAATAAAAGTGGACTTAATTTGAACCTCAGACTCGCGTGTTAGTGCGTATTTACCCTCTATGAGTAATTGCATCCCAATTGCGGACTGTTACTATCCTTTATAATTGGTTAGGATTGGTGACGCATAGTCACAATGCTAGTGTTGCTTTACATGTGGTCTAATAAATATCCCCACAATTATTGGACTCTCTGTTTACTCTTAACTTGAGTGAACGAAGGAAATGCAACATAAATAAGGCCTTGCTTTGGAGGTATTGTGTGACCACTAATTTATAAGAGAAGATTTTTTTGACAAAAAGGTTCGTATACTCTCAGGGGTCAATTCTTGGCACTCCACTACATACACAATAAAAGATAAAGGGGCGCCAACAAAGGGGCAGGAGTCCTGATAAATATTTTCACCAATTAAGCCCAAGCGCTTTGTCCCAGAGAAGAGGGGTGTTAGATCGGTTTACATCGGGGTAAAGTGACCCATAGGAAAGTCCACATCCGAAAATCTTAATTTTAAAAAATATCTAAAATAGGCATTGATTTCTGTATTCAACTATGATTGGATTAGGATTGCACCACAGTATGGCAACATTGACGATCTGCAGAAAAGCATTACAGGGTTGCACTCTATTCCACTTTGATCCAGAATTTGAATGCCTATATTCATTATTTTATCTCCGTTTTTTTGGTCTGTCTGGCGCTTAGGCGGTCAAGCCGATTGATCATAAATTCTTCACTCAATTGTGACTGTAGCAAAATGTCTAATTCCCATATTCTGGGGTCAATTGACGCGAAGGCATGTTATTTCTCGTGGGTATCTTACCCCCCTGTAGATTTAATTCCATTTCCCCGGTGGCTTGTGATGAGGGGCTGTTCAGGTAGATGAGACCAATTTCACGAATTTGCAAGCTTGACACCAAGGTAACGTTAGACAATGAATATTAGTGGTGGCGTCAGGAAAATGTTTAATGTAGATTATTTTAACTTATTAGTATCAATAAGCACAGTAAAGAGAGATAAATAAGCAAGATTTTAGTTTTACTATATTAATGGCACCTATGCCATAGTACACATTATTATTAGAGATAACAATAGCGAGACAGAAGCTATCGTACACTATGGGCTTACCATTAGACTAGGCATAGATCTCCCTTACTGATGGTAAGATACATTAGCATTACCCAGTCGATCTCTAGTGGGTGGGCACGTTTCCTATTCTGTTTTTCTGGAGGGCGACCACATTCTATATCAGTTTCCACTCCAGCCATTGTGGACTGGTTCACAGAGAATCAAACGTGACACTATATGGGATAAGGGATGTGGTTCTTTCGAGGGTTTATGTACTGTATCAAACCATATCCTTCTCTGTTTGTGGTGAATTTTTCTAGTCAATTAAAATTAATGACTTACTAAAAATAAAAAAAGAGGATAATGGACATTATGTTAAATATCGTGTAATGTGGTTTATAATAATTATATTGAAAGAAAAAAGAATGAAGATAACTATTAATCAAAAACAATTCTATTTTAACTGTGTAGAACTTTTCTTTTTCAAACTGTATTGTCAGTTCTCAGGTCCAATACGAAGTGGATAATCTGCCCTGCCTGCCACCTCACCTTAAACCCACCAATACTCGACCGGGCATTTGCCAACTCCCCCCCACTGTCCGTTCGTTACCACTTCCACCCCCCCTCCCCCTCCAAATTAAAAAAAGATGTTTGTAGTTTGTTGAAACACACGAATGCCACATCAAAGCGGGAATATATCCACATGCCAGTGGGAAGGAGAAGCTTTGTCAATCTGGAATTCAAATGTGCGGACATGTTGTTAACAAGTAGTATAGAAGGTTTATCGGGCCCATATATCTCATATCAAAAAAGTTAACTGTCCCATAATTGCTCGAGAGCAAATAGTCTATTAGGAAAATGATATTATTGTGTCATTATACCAATTCTTTCTATCTAAGGTCTTTATAATGGTTTCATAGACACCTTTATCTGTGATTACACTTAGGGATGTCAAAGGACCTCTATCATATATACTTATTGGACAACAATGATTGAACACAGTAGTTGGTCTTATATAGTTACAAATTGGATCTTCTCAAGGTCCCGGACAGGTCAACGAGTAAGTTATATGGACCCACAGGAATTAAAAAGTCTTGTCATTACTTAGAAATCCGATATTTCTTGTGAATACTATGATAGTGTGGATCACCTTATTGCTATTCTGTATCATCTTATATTCAAGAAGTTATTCGAAGCTGAAGGGTATATGAAGTTTTCTTTTTGTACTTAAGTCACAGGGTCAAAACTGTCACAGATCACGGTGTTATAGGTCAGAGCATTAATGGAGAGGTCAAAAATTATCTTTGCGGTAATCACACATGGAAAAAGGTGTTGCTTATTAGTAAAATAAGCAATAGCAAACATAGTGTACTTCGATTGACGCTTTTTTTATCATAAGAGCCCACACTCGCAATACAATTGTGAGCAAGTCCTTAATTCTATTTCCAATGGGCATTGGAAGTTAATGAGCTTAAGTTTAAAGATGT
Source organism: Ostrea lurida (assembly GCA_903981925.1). NCBI lineage: Eukaryota > Metazoa > Mollusca > Bivalvia > Ostreida > Ostreidae > Ostrea > Ostrea lurida. The sequence continues at coordinate 18,180 of CAJDSM010031813.1, forward strand.
TGAAACAATATAGGTCAAACTTCAAGAGCAGGTGAACAAGAGACTTTGGTTTCTCTTACACTCATGTTCCTCCTGGTGGAGGAATTTAAGGGAAAACTTAATACAAAGGACATAGACGCAAGTTCTCGCCTAGCGGAAGGTAGTAGTGATGGTCTTGTCATAAGGGAGGGAACATATCATGGCTTGAGACTACCCAAAATGGCGCCTTTTTTTATGTAAAAACTTAGACACATTTCATTAAAGGACGTCCCTTTACTAAGCTACAGTGCCTTTAACCTAGATTTATTTAAGAAAAGCTCAGTATGCAAAGAAACTTGCAAAGGTCATTTTAGTGAGACACTATGGTTATTGACGGAATACAAAAGAATTTGGTATCCATGAGAAGATCGAATTACTTGTGTTATATAGAGGTAAAACAAGTACTGTTCGTGAAAATATACAAATAGCTTCCTGAAGTACTTATGCATTCGGAAAAGTTAATACGCTTAAGCGCGTTAAAGTAGTTGTAAAAAAAGGGTAGAGTTTATTAGAATTAGAGCTTTTACAAGGGTCCCAAAGAGTCAGTTGATTTGGTCCTAGTGGTTTCTAGACACAATTAGTTGGTACCCACGGAAAAAGTTGCCCATGACTTGTTTGCATTTTATAGATGATTACCACTCCATGTGTGCAAACTACAGTGCACCAGGCCCATAGGTGAGTCTCCATTTGTAATCACATTCCAAAGTTATAGCTGAGAGGGTAATCAGTTTTTTGACACAAGTAGGTGCAAACTTCAAGGTCAAAGTGAGGTCATAGGAGCTTGTTTTGGTATCTGCCATTCGGAGTAATTATAGGGTCTGTTGTTCGAGTGAAAGTGTGAAGACTATACATTATGCTCGACCATTTGGTTATCTCAAGCCAACTTCTTTCTCAGTAAGTCTCCACTTTAGTGAGACCGAATTCATACTAGGTTATGAACTAGCCAAGGGTGGTTTACGATACTTTCAATCAAGAGCATGCGAACGAACTGATGAAGACAGGAGCTAAACAATACGGATAGGTATTGACCCCACCGGATCTGGGAGGCTTGTTCTGCATAACAAACGTTTAGTACAGGAGTGTATTAGAGCGCAACTAGGAACTTTATGATTTAAACCCTTTCCATGCTAGGTAAAAGCAGCCCCCTCGAGCTCATCACCCTATCTGGCATGAATTTTGCCGTGAGGGCTGCCATTCCCATTCTTCATACTTTAACAGGTGATAGTCATGAAAAAACCATACGAGGAGGTCCACAGCCTAACATTGCTCAAATAGTATTAACTTCTGTGCTGAATGGGAAATTAAACTGCATTATAATTAATTTGCAGACTTAAACAATTGGAAGAATTGTGAGGGCAAATACCAAAGATGGGTTGACTTATTAATCGGGTAGTATGTCAAGAATCTATTCGCAAAAACAAGCCTTTCACTCTGTTCATAGTACACCCAAAATATTACTTAATCGTATTTTCGTGCGCTTGCTACGACTATTTCTTTGCTCAATGCCGAGTTAGGAAGAGTGCAAAATTTAGTTCCAAAGAGATGTCCAATTGTCTTGGCTCTCATGACAGCCATACGAGAATGTTTGAAACTTATAACCAGGATTTAGGACATGAATACGGTCATACCACCTTTAGACTGTCCATTGCCGACATAGATACAAAAAGAGTTAAAATGTTGAATGGAGTAGGATCTGAACAATTTAGAACAAGATTTGCCAAAGTTTCTTGGAGCTTTTGTGCGAGTAGGAGGTGATAACGTGGGTACAGTACTAATAAATTCAAGATGCTAAAACATTTTCAACTTGAGTGGTAATGTGAAAAGCATTTCATACCAATTAGTTATGAAATCGAAGCATTTATGATTGAACGAAATTAAACATCTTTTGTTGCTTAAAGTCAGGACAACATATCTGAGGCTCGCATTATTTATAATAACGATATAAATTACCTACTGTTATTGTCCCCCGGGGTGTTTTGTGGTAGGGTTGTGTTTTGTTTGCGGATTTCTTCCATGGATTCTAGTTGGTATGGTGGATCACGATTGAGTTGCCGCTGGTAAATTGGGGGCGCTTCTTTTGACAAGTCACGAAGGTTACTTAATGCAATGCAGCATATCAGCGGTTTCATGTACGTTTTCGTGTAAGCTTGCGATTTGTCCATTTTTACCAATTCATGATACATCGTTCTTTTCTGTATTTCATCAAAAAGGCACCTGGAGTTGCTAACACCAATTTTGTTCAACGGATTTGTCCAGGCGTTTACATTCAATGTGGAATTGCGTAACACTTGATGTATTTCTCGCTCGTTTGATTTCAAAAAACTCTCGTATAGATTTGTAATCATGAAATATTATGAATTTATGGCACATTTTCCACCGGACGAAAGTATCAACACCTTAACTACAACCCGGGTATGATAATGTAATCCAAATCGGTGTCTTAACATGTACTTAGCAACGGTATATTGGGGCTGGGGCGGGAGAGATTTTGAAACGAACTAGACCTAATGAACAGGTCACCAATTATAATCGGTTTGGCGGTTTCAGAAATTATTTAAACGGGAAATACTAATTTCCATGTATAATGTGCGATACTGGTGTTTCAAAACACCTCGTTATCAATATTTAGTGAGTCTTTTGATTGGGGTCGTGGGGAGATGTAGTTGATAAATAACAGATACTGCAGCCGGGAAACAGGTCTAGTACCCCATAAAGTGAATAGGTTGAAAACCACACACCGCCAACTCCCCCCTCGTAACCCACTGCCCCCCCACGCCTAATCACCAACCGTCTTCGCTGATGCCCACAGCAACACCACCCCGCACCCGGCGTACACGCGCAACCCCTCCCACTCTCAAAGCACTACATCGTGGCGCAAACACGCCTTACCCCGTAGACCCTCTCATCCGGCCAACCCCTCACCCCCACACCAACCCACACGCCCACACCGCAGTGCCACACCCATGCCAGTCCGCCCGCTGCACCTAAAAACGCTCCCCGTACTCCCCCACGTTTCTCCGCACACTGAAACGCCTCACCACCCACATCCACCCCGTGATAACACGCCGCATCATCACACGGCCCTACGGTCCTTCTCTCCCCGCGCCACACCCCCCGATACGCACCTCTTACACCCCACCCCAAACACCCCCCCGCGCGGGCTAGTTAGTAACATCACGCTAGAACGCTTAACTTTAGTATTGTAACAGCGATATAAAATAACAGTCAAAACCAGTAGAATGAAACTACCTTTGAGTGCTATAAAAGATCAGTTCAAATCGGCTGCTAAAATATGAGAAGAAACAGTATAATTATAAAAATACTCGAGCTATTTCACCAAAAAGAATCTCAGTAGCATGCAACGAAATTTGTCGCACAGCATATATCTTTTCAAACCCCTCTCTATAATATTTTGTCGCTGAAAATTTGTCCGTTACCCAGCTCCAAGAGTGTGACAGTGTGACTGGGGCTTAGGCATTACGTATACTAACCCTACAGATACCAAAGTAACATCTTGTCATCTGCAAATCAAACAGTGAGGCAATATATATATGTACCGCAGACTCCAGGGCCACATACCAATTTGCTACATGGTGGAGGCATCAATTTGTGCTGTTTTGTCAAGTTAATGGGGTCACTTTACAAATTCTTATTGTTGACTTTTAAAATTACAAAACTAAACTATTTTAGACATCAGGATAAAAGCTGCTATTGGAAGTAAACCAAGCATAATATTACAAGTAAAACTGCAATGTGGAAACAAATTAGCCGAGACATTACCTCAAACAAAGGACTTAGTAATATTAGGTAATAATAAAAGGCAAATAGGTAGGGATCTGAAAGCATCATGAGCATATTTTATTTTTATTTGTAAATAGATGCATTGAATGGGCAATTAAGAATTGCCAAATAAAATAGATACTATCTTGAATGTGGAGGCAGATTCTGGAAGTTTTGATCCAGGCGCTTGCTTACAGCAAAATACATATTGATTGACGGATCCGATTTCAACATTGCAAATAGAAAACTTTTCTTTTGTTATTTCATTAAGATGAAATTAATAAAGTAGGTACCAACATGCTTATTTATCCAGCGAAACATGTTGTTGATATGTCGATTGACTAGGTTAAAATGTGTAAAACCTCTGGAATTTATTTGAAGTCAAAAGAATATATTAAAAATGAACTAATAAAATATTTCCTAACATTTGGCAGGTTTGCCTCTGGAAAAAAACAGACTCTAGCCCGCAATAAGCAGGAAACGATGGTTCCAATAGAGTCAGGGCATTTCTTAATTAGGCACGCTAGATTCTAAGCCAAGTTTTTTCCGAAAAAATTGATCTTTCTACAATACGTAAATTAGCAATTACATATCATGCGATATGAGGATTATATCTAAAAGTGGTTTAAGCGACCTAAGCGTTACTACGTCCAACCATTGTCGAAATGTTGAATGAGTTTAAAAAAACAAATTTGGGCTAGACTTGTGATGATAGTGTCAACGAGGCGGTGTGTCAAGCTATGAATATGGGCAATAACCCCAGATTTGTGTCAACTAGTCTCGATGGCTCCATATGGGTTCATGATGTTGCGGTACACATGTATCCTGTGAAGCTAGTGAAAGTTGTGGGCTTTGCAGACCTTGCAGAGTTTTAACGGGGCAACAGCAGCCTTATCATTTTTATAATATACACAGAATGCATTTAAAAGATTATCTGTTTTGGAGGAAAGTACGATTCGATAGCACTAGACGGTTGCTTCAAACCGCGGCAAATATAACTTGTTAAAGTTATCGGTAGATCCGCCACATTTTAATAAAATGTTAAATATCTTAGAAGCCACCATAATGAAGTTTTGCATTCTAAGTGGTATACCTTGACAAACTGTCCAGACTTTAGGGGCACTGAGCTACGTGGTATACAGTTTTCAAACCGTTCCGTTGGGAGAGTTAAAGTGTAATCCCGATTGTGAATATTTCGTTAAATAGATGAATTTAAAGATAACAGCTATTCATATTTTAATTGGGTATAACAATTATTTGATCTGAAACTCTATCAAAGACGGGAGGGTACATTATTCTCTGAATATTGTATTTGAATGTACAATTCAAATTTCTGCTGAAACACTAAAATATTAAACACAACTGCCCCCTTTAAATTCCCCCTTACTGCCGCCATCTTTGCAGAGCCACGAATGCAAACAAAACTTAATTTTGCGGGAGGACCGCTACCTGCTCAGAGGGCTGTTGTGGACCGATAAAAAAAAGTCGAATTTGTTGGCTCATTGCGTTGTATAGGAAATTTAAGTTCTGGTCAAGAGCAAACTTATAAAGCCAGCTAAATGGGTGATAAATTTACTGAGGGATATTGAATAGGGGACGGAGGTCAAACACCCTCGTGGGTGCTGGAAATATTCACTGGCGTGAAAAGTGACGGACGGCCACAAGTGGTATTAGGCGGCACTTTTAAAGGCATAGCTGTAAACTTGTGTGCATAGTGTTGATTGTAAACTTCTCATTATAGATTGTGATTGTGTATAGCTTCCTTGTACTTAAATCACTCCAGAGTGAACGCACAATGGGATGAAGCATAATCAAAAGCTTGTCATTGTGGTGTAAATTTTTACTTATGACATATTTAATCTGGGTGAAATATTACTCAACATCTAGGTTCGAATAGACGCCTAAAATTATATCTCTACAAGATTTGAGAAATAATTGGGAAGCAATCATGAACACACGTTCATAATCTAGTCTTTTTTTATCCATTGAGCAGGCCAGGAATTTTTTTTGTACATGAATGATTTTTATACTAATATATTAGGGTTGGTTTATAAAGGCCCACATCTAATCGCCCATATAAACACAAATTAGGCGAAGGAGTGTTGGGTGCAATGATGGGGTACATGAAACTCTAACGTATATGGAGGCGAGAAAAACTGCCGGAAGAGTCTGGTACATTAATCCAGGGGTTTGAAACACTTTACTAAAGAATATTTTTTGTAAAGATTTGCATATTCCCTTCATTTATCACATGTATTACAAAGGTTATATGGCGTTATATTATCTGCGTTCCTTCAAATAAGAGGTGTGAATCAAATATTGTTCTCATTCTTTTTATGGATAAATACAATAATAACCTACATTTTATTCTAGTTTCTATGGTTGTTGGGTGGGGGGGGGGGATAGGGGGGGGACATTCTAATGAATCTTATATTATGAGGTGGGTAGGACGTGCCCAGCTGTATACATCAACTAAGTTATAAGAAAACAGCAGCGCGTAGTCTCGGTTTTTGGACCATTCATTATATATTTGTGGTTTAGGGAAAACTTTTTGGGCCATGAAAAGTTCGTGTAAGACCTTTTTGTACAGGTAAGATATTGTAATTTATTTTGCTGAAATTCATTGAAAAAATTGGGGTGACCCGTAGTGGCGCGACAGTCATAGACTGTGAAGTCGCATAGGAACAGTTGGCTAAGTGGCTTACTCCGCATACATTGTATGGGGTCTAATTAAAATTACGCGGAGATTATAACTAATAGTGAATGGGGGTAGTTCTACTGTACACAAGTATTGGTACTACGAGAGTATTCTAATCCAGCTTGTCACGCAAAAGGTTTATGCAGGATCGAGAAGGTCAGTGTTTTTCATTTTAAGTTTTGACGATTGTATCACCCCCACAAGCTTACTTAATTACGACGCATCTTATCATAAACATTTTTCCAGCTAAAGAAAGCCTGCACCTCTTCTATATGCTGTGAAATTGTGAAATGAAGTGCGATCTCTGCTATTTCCTAGCGCGTGCAAAAAATTGTAGTCGCTCCACGAGTTAGTTCATTGAAGTCACTGATTTCGAGTTACCGAGCAGTCCCACATTCTTATACTTTATACTAACTAGATAGTTGAGATTAACAACCAAAAAAATAAATGAAGAAAAATGAATGTGTAGCAGGTCACTAGTGTGTTTTTGTTGGTATTGCTTTTTCTTCTATTTGGTGGTTGTAGTAATCTCTTCTTGTTTAGATATTACATTTCCATAATAGTTAAGGCATTGAGCGTGGGAGAGTGCCTATGGCATGGCTGGATAATTGTCGCTTGAGGTGAGTATAGGAAGTTGCCACCCCCTCACCCACTTCCCCCGTTCCCCCTTGCGGCGCACACTATGGGAGAATAGTTAGTTGTGTTCTTATGCCTAGTTTTAAAAGATTTGTATATGGTATCCAATTCTATACTTTCTTGGTCATTATTCTTAATTTGAAGTTGTGGCTAGTCCATCTTTAAGATATACATACGTGGCTTTTTTAGTCTCTAAATTAGTATCCATTTGATTTTTTACCCTTGGTGAATTAATTGGAGGATTCATTTGTTGGCTTATCTATTAACCACTGCAAGTGGTCTTCACACAGTGTGTGACCAGACGGTGGTTCCATCCTATATCCATCTGAGCCAATATGGGGCCACATCACTCAACCACTTTGCCGAGTGATTGTTTGAACGTAAGCGCGACAAAAATCATCAGTTGTACTTAGATAGGATTTTTTTTTTAGTATGTAACGCTCAGCGTTATTATTTCCTGCCCCAAGCGTATGTCCTAAATGCCGATCCTTACACCCGTAACTGGGATAGAAGCAGATAAGTATACAAACACATGAGTATGCGCGGGAAACCATGGCATACGTAACTACATTTTAGAAACCGTTCCTAGGTTTTTGTGTCAAAGACCGATAGAAATTGGTCACAAGGTTTAGCTATAGGCACTAGGTTACTAAATTACAAGAAATTAAGATATGTATTATCGCGAGCTCAGAAAGAAGGGCCCCAGATAGGCACACACAGACGCGCTCCCACCAGTGAATGAACGCATGGTCCTGGGGGCCATATACAATTTTGTAATAACAGTGTGTTAGCTTTTTTTCATCACGTTATTCTTCTTTATACTTACCTAATATGAACCTCTCATATGCGAACCCATATTGTAAATGCACAATTAATATAATATGAAGACCAATTCAAACATTGAGGAATGAAAAGATCCAAATTCCATATCTAGTAAATACATCTACGGTAAGCTAGGCACTCGCGAACATCCCAATGACCCTTATATAGCTGACACCAACATCCACCTTACTGTTTGCATTTTTTCAGTGTTTTTGGTATAAAGACAAAAGGTTGAAGCAAGGTGCATTCAAATGATTAACCATCAGACGAGATTAGAATATTAAAAAAAAAGTATGCAAAAAATGGTTACGATTTGATTGGCTTTGTGGCATGATCTATAGCGCATTTTTGTATCTTTAAGTCTTGTACTATATTATGGAATTTGAAATGGAAAGATTAGCTCTTTGAATAGGGTCAAGTTATATTGAAGAGCTAATGATCCCGATATTAAGACTTTTGCTTAATTTATTACGCTGGCCTAGGTGTTCTTCTCTCCGTAAAGTCACCCAGTTTTCTTCAGCGTCACTGTGGGGCCTGGATTCATAGCGCGTTATCTCCTATATAGATATCATAAATAAGTTTCTGACTATTTGGTCTCATTCTGTACACCCACAGGAAGGTGCAACACTGTTCAAACAATGATTTTTGTAAGTCAGGGTTACTCATAGTTTTGCTGGAGTATATACCATCGAACCGTCACAAGTCTTGCGCTATCTTTTGGATAAAGATTTCATGTATAAACATGTTATCCAACCTAAGTGGTTGTCTACCGTCACACTCACTTTTTGTAAGATCATTTTAAATGTTTTTTTACTGCTGTCGCTGTCGTCTAACTATGGTCACAGACGTGCACCTTCCTGAGTACAGTCCCTTTAAACCTGGTGCGGTACCCATTGTTGTGAGTCGTAATCTGATCTTTGACCAAGTGATGTGGATCTACTCTAATACCCAAAGCGCAGAGCTTTTAGGTATCAATAATCAGATTCTTCTGCGTCCCAACTATGATTCTTTGATAATGTAAAGAAGTTTCCCTCATCGGATGTATATTTTAATGTCGACTACGTTAATCCTTTTGCATATTCTGCGCTCGTTTTTGTGGGCCCCACCGCTATGGCCCCAAGCAGTGGGGTTCACATCGAATTTTTGAACACAAATGTTGAATGCTGCCATTCGATTAACAGTAAGGCTTTTCATATAGATTTCTCAGTGTATCTAGATGCTCAGTGGTTCTCTTTTGAGTAAGGTTATTCAAATAGATTACAAAAATCTGAGGGGAGATGTGCCCTATGTCGAAGCTCTGTAGCAAAAGTGAAACACTGTTGCATCCCATTATTGTCGAGAGCTCACTCACCTTCTATACCCCCGGGTTTGGTCATGAGTTTGGAACTTAAACTTTGATAATCTCCAAAATAATGATGCAGAGGGAGATACTTTCATTTTATAAAGTTTTCCAACTTTTCCTTGGGGTCCCGAATAATAACGATTCTCAACCTGTAAATTTAAGTCTCCTAGGATCTAGAACGACGATAACGTGACTGTCTGGGTATAATGTTTAATGACAATAACCGTAAATCAGCCATCCTTCAACACTACATAAACTCGACATAACTAGGTTTATTCGGATGTATTTTTTCACCCTTGAGGCCGAGCAGTCGCGAACGTTGCGACCTACGAAAGCTAGCCACGTATAACTTTGGCGTCCGTAGGCGATAATGTCCGCGTCAGTCTTACCCAGATCCTATCGTGCGGTGCCATAACCAACCTCTCCTAAAGAAGAGAGATGTTCGAGACATACCTTGGTTCGCCTAAACACTGCTTTTGTGTTATAGGTCATACTGATTCTAGAGGCAAGTTCTGGCACACGTCGGCTTCTATTGTTGTTCAGAGTTATTAATTACGTGATATGTAATGTTATACGGAGTTAATGGGATCTCTTTCGCAGGAAGTGCGAATTGTAATAGAATGTCACAGATGTTTCAAAGCATGATAAAGCACAAGACATACTCAACTATACTTTCAAACAGGTGAAACAAACGTTTCTTCAAACACGTTTAAATAGCTGACGTGTGTAGATAAGCCCTTAGCCCTCATCTACAATACATCTGCTTGCCTCTCTTCTCTCCCCCCCC
>CAJDSM010031815.1:667-15729 GCA_903981925.1 Ostrea lurida
ATATATATATATATCCAAATGTCGAGTTCAAGGCCACAGCTAACCTCCCTTGGAAGTCCAGCAATAACAAAGAAAACAGTAGTATCCTTTGATCTGTTATACAACATCTCTCTTTATATAATATGTCTGTAGGCCATCTTAGTGGACATGGAGGAGGGTGTTGTCAGTGAGATGACTAAGGGCCCACTGAGGGAGGTGTTTGATTTCCAGCAGCTCATCACAGATGTCTCAGGCTCCGGGAATAACTGGTAAGTCTCTCTAGGTCTCCAGTTAACATGAAGAGGGTCTGGCATTATCTGCCAATACTGCATGCCATGCATCATCCATAAAAGCAGTTGAAAAATGCTTAAATACAATCACTTCAAAACTGAATCGTCAGAGATAAAGTGCATTTTCATTAAACATGATTAAATTTTTCTCATCTCATGTGCACGCATAATTTAGTACTATTGATGGGCAAACTCATCTATCTGTCCAAAATGAAATTGATTTCTCAAGGAATTTTAGCAAATTACAGTAAAACATAGTTTAAGGCTTCAAGCAAACTCTCAGGACCAGCGGAAAACAGTTCATTAAACAAACTTTGTTATATCAAATAATATAACTGCCGTTATTTTCCTCATATTGGGGAGAAAAAATCTCCTCCTAAATCAGCCTGAATTTGTTTAAAAACAAATACCGGGTACTTTAATGGAATTTCATGTACTATTTTTATATCCTTGAAAATTGACTTCTGTTGTTTTCATATTTGAAAATTTCAATCCTTTAAAAGCAGCAGAAAAATATATACATGAAATCATGATCCCAGAAACATCATTTTGGCTAGCCAAGGGTTTTCGGTCCACGGCGCTCCCGTTAGTGGAGTGGACCGAAAACACTTGGCTAGCAAAGATGAGAAACATGTCATGTTCTATTTTTCTAAACTCATGAGAACAAATATGGTGCAATTCTACATAACATAAAAAGATAGTAATAGCAGTCTCTTGGTAAACAAGTGATGATATATTTACATGTACATTGTATTTTAGCATATTCAAAGTTTAGTTTGGTGTATTTATTAACACATGAATATATAGTATTATACAATATAATATTGTAGTGTTATCATAAGCCTGACTGCAAGGCTCCAATGTATCTAATATGATTACCATTGATCCTAAATTTTGCTGTTGTATACATATCTAGGGCAGTAGGACACAAAATGTATGGAACACAGTACAGAGAAGAACTGACCGACATCATCCGACGGGCCGCTGAATATTGCGACTGTCTCCAGTGTTTCTTTGTCCTTCATTCAATGGGAGGAGGTAAGCTTTTTGGTGTTTGATACGTATACAAAACAGCATTATAGGTCTTAAAATATATTAATCTTTATTTCTGGACATCAAGGATAATATATTTGCGGTTATAATGAGCACTGGGCCCTCCACTAAATTTGTGAAATTCATGACCTTTGGTTTCAGGCTCTAGTGTGGGGCTAAGTTGTTTATATATTGAAAATGCATCATATCTTGGAATCATCTTTACTTTTGGACGTCAAGGGAACATAATGTTTGGATGATTATAATGGACATTAACCACGTACTCTACCAAAATTGTCAAGTTCATGACCCTAGGGTTCAGGTTCTGTTCTATGGGTGGGGCTATTGGTCATATGCATTATGTTCTGAAAACTTAATACAAAATCTCCTTTACTGCTTGACATCAAGCACACAATCAAACTATTTGAACAAAGTGAAATTTATGGTTAAGGTCCCAGGGTTAGGCATGTGTTGAAAATGCAATATATTTTGGAGAATCTTTGCCCCTGGACAAACTGTTTGCATGAATACTTATAATGAACATTCTTTGAAAATTTAGCCATTTTAGAACTCCAATCGATAATTACATTTCACTATGATGTGATAAAAATTACTCATCTATCAAAGAATTTTAAATTATCAATTGTGTATGATAGTTCATCTTCGCTAGCCAAGAGTTTTCGGCCGCGTCCTCACATGATCGAGAACTTGGGCGAGCGAAGATGATAATAGTATACTTCATATTTATCAATTTTAGTAACAAAATGGAGTATAAATCCTCCTAGGCACCCTGATCCCACCTTGGTGTGTCAGGGTCCGTGATTGCTCCAACTCTTGTTTTTGTATTATACTTTAAGGACTCTCACGGATTGATTCACTGTTCGTACGTATCTTTGTCCTTACAATAAAAAAACGGGCCGCACAGGCCTTACAACGGTCTATGACCGCGAGTATCTGCCCACACATGGGAGTCTCATATTTGTGCATTTCTTAAGTTCTCGACTAGGTAATACATATTTAGAATGGAGTTCACGAGTTGTTGAATCATCTTTCAATGGGTGTATATATGCGGCTATGATAGGATTCCTATTCAATTGTAACAAAGCAAAATTATCCATAATTCAATCTTCACAAGTTAGACTGTTCAACGCAATTTTTAAATGAAAAACCATATTGCTACTTTCAATATGTCCAGTTGAGCTTGACCTTTTTGATTCACTTATAATTAGTACCACAAAACATACTTCAATATAGAGAAATTCTTTGCACCCATCGGTTAGTCATGGTACTGATAATAGGAATGTTTAGTATACAAGGAGACCATTAAGATAGAAAAGTAGAATGAACTCAGGTCAGAGCCTGGAAATCATCTATTCTGCTCTTGATATATGATTTCACGTGCACTTGAGCCTTTACCTTTTGACGCTCAAAATTCGATAAAAGAACAACTTTTCCAGTCCTCAGGAGTATGATATGTCATGATATATATGTTGACTTACTAGGGTGAAAGGACTAATTGCTCTGGAACCCCAAGAAAATATAAGATAGATTATTCCAGTGTATGATATAGGTGAAGCGTCTAGGCAATAGGATAATTACTCTTGCCAGCCACTATGATCGTACCATATGCTTTATTCGATGTCCGTGTGCTTGACCTTTGCCCTTTTGACCAAATGCAATAGGCCAGACCATATGCATGATATGGTGACTCTTGGAAGAAAGGCTAACACTAAATAGTCTGGGAACCCATTCAGCCTACAGACGGAGGGACAGACAACTTGCATTCCAGTAACAACAACCCCCCCCCCCTCCCCCCAACTTGCTGGAGGTGGGTATAATTATGACAAAAGGCTCCCTTTCTTATTCCAAATATTCATTTAACTTTCATATTAATACTCAATAGCATTGAAAGATGCTTTTCAAATGTTTTACATATAAAACACTATGTAAACGTCTGCCAAGTTCTGCCCCCCCCCCTCCCCCTCTGGCTCCTGGGGTCAGAATACCCCTAATCCCCGGTGATCACGAAATTTACAATTTTGGTAAAGGCCTTTCCTGTCTCTACATCACTATGTATTTGGTTTCTCTCAGACATGTGCGGTTGTAAGATAAGATTTTTGAAAATTGTTCACTTTTGTGGGCAGTTTTTGGCCCCCGCCCGCAGCCCCAGGGGTGCAAGAGACCTGAAATTTACAATTTATGTGCCCCTTGTCCCAAAGATGCTTTCATACCAAATTTGAAAAGAATTGGACTGGTGGTTATCAAGAAAGAAGTTAAAAATGTTCAATTTGTTAACAGATATATGTTTACCAAATTTGGTCCCCGCCCTGGGGTCGAAACCCTACCCCCAGGGACCACCAATATTTACAATTTTGGTAGAGGCCTTCCTGCTTTACAATCACTATGCATTTGGTTTTCTCTCAGGCATGTGCAGTTGTAAAGAAGAAGATTTTTTGTAAAATTGTGTCACTTTTTGGGCAGTTTCTGCCTGCCCAGGCCTCCAGGGTGCTCTAGGACCTCTGAATTTTACAATTTATGTGCCCTTTGTCCAAAGATGCTTCATAACCAAATTTGAAAAAGAATTGGACTATAGTGGTATCAAATAGAAGAAGTTATAAAATAATGTTCAATTTTGTTAACAGACGATTATGTACAAATTTGGCCCCGCCCTTCTGGGGTCAGACCCCTACCCCGGGGATCACCAAATTTACAATTTTGGTAGAGGCCTTCCTGCTCTACATCACTATGCATTTGGTTTCTCTCAGACATGTGCGGTTGTAAAGAAGAAGATTTTTGAAAATTGGTCACTTTTGGGCAGTTTTTGCCCGCCCCCCCAGGCCGCAGGGGTGCTAGAGACCTGAAATTTACAATTTATGTGACCCTTGTCGCCAAAGATGCTTCATACCAAATTTGAAAAGAATTGGACTGGTGGTTATCAAGAAGAAGTTAAAAAATGTTCAATTGTTAACGAGGACGACCGACGGACAGAAGACCAATTGCAATAGTCACCTGAGTTTATGACCTAAAAATCCACACAGGTTGATTTCTATAGAGTAAAAAATCATAATGAATAGTCACTGAGGTGAACGTTAAGGCCCATGGAATTCTGTTTCATTTTTCTTCCTCCCTAACTACATGTAGATTTCAACCATAGTGTTTGTATGGGTATTGAATATTTATACTTGTGGCAAGGATTTTGATTTTCTTCAATTTTTTAAAGAAAATTACAGGTTGTTGAACTTAAGGAGTACTGTGGAATCATCAACATTCGTGGGGGAGCAATAGGGCTGAAACGATACGCCCCCTTCACGATACGATACGTATTGCGATACTTGTGCCACGATTCAATATTTTCAATACGATACATTTTGAAAGAAGAATACATCTTAAAGTTGAAATTATGTATTCAGGAGGCAAGAAAATTTTACATACATGTATAAAGAAATGAAGTTGGTGATACAATGAAGAACACTACTTCTGCTTATGTAAATCACAAGGGGTAAACTATGCAAATCACATGGAACTTTAAGAAATGAGCATGTCAACATTGTTAAACGTATCGAACCGAAAATCGAGGTAATGAATCGAACATTGAATCGTGCGTTTATATCGAACAGTATCGATATTTCAGTGAATCGTTTCAGCCCTAGGGAGCAATGTCCGTGGATTGGATTTCGTGGGTCACCCTTACCCACGATTTTACATCCAAACAAACATTTTTAATTTAAAATTGTAAAAATCTTCATATTTATAGATATTGTCCCAGTTGCATTATCTATGTAGTATTGTATAATGACTCGCTCTATTTCACGATCATGCTTGCGTGACAAATCTATAATTCGGTGTAATTATCAATATGTGTATAAATAATGATACAAAATACTTTAATTATCAGTAAGTGTATAGATCTTGCGTATAAAATAGGTTGGTTACCCATGAAATCAAGTCCCCACGAACCAGTAAAGGTTTGGTTACCCGCGAACATTGACCCCCACGAATTAATATGATTCCACAGTATCTACATTTTATGTATTCTTACCATTAGCTAACTTCTTCAGATTTAATTGAGAAAAGAAAATTTCATCAACTGTTTCTATTTTCCTTCTTTCATGAAATGAATTGAGAACTTGTGTATTAAAAGCCATTTTATAGACAGTACTACTGTTTGATGAATGGTTCCATGCAACATTAAACTATATTTGTCACATGACAGTACGTACAGATATTGAAAGTTAGTACACAGTAATATGTTTTCATGTACAATAAAAATCATTTGTGTTCCATTATACCATATTAACAATTATAACATGAATATCATAGGACTCTTTTTAAAATATTTAATGCTTTTGTACAGAACCAAAGATTCATTCATTTGTATTTCTAAAGAAAAAAACAATCACAGATATTCTATTAGAAATATTAGCAATCAGCAGCTTCAACTTTGCAAGTAATCAAATTAAAGATGAATTATGATTCAATTATAAATGTACATCCATTAAATGTATGTAGTTATTGTTATATGTATAATTATTATACTAAAAGTTAAAATCAGAGTTCACAAATAAATTTAATGCCCACCATCAACACAGATGTTAATCATCCTGATTCCTAATCTAATGGTCAAAACCGTCAAATAAATCCTATTTTGATATAGTGTCAGGAAAATGCATTTAACTCAAGACATTTGATCTGGATTTCTTTGCTAATAAACAATGTACATGATGCATTAAACTGTACAAAAATACAAGAGTTTTGAAATACTTTGAATAAAGATGTAAACCTTTTTCATTTTTAACATAATTGTATCATAATGAAAATTTCCCCAACTAGGACCCTAACTCTGTACTAAAATTGCAGTGACAGCCCTGGTTAGTGGCAATGTTCTCTAAATAAGCACACATGTATCAGATCTTCTGTAAATCGATTTAATCAGAGGTAATAGGTAAATTTAATGCATGCCTCATACATTATTTATACAACATAAAATAACAGTCATGAATACATGTACATTGTTTGAAGGTAGAACATTAACAACATACAAAATCAATGACTGAAAAAGGACACTTTTGGACTCCGATTTCAACCACTACCGGGTATAAAGGGCACCTGTAGATTCAGATTTCAACCACTATAAAGGGCACTTGTAGACCCGGATTTCTGCAAACTGTGCTCCCCGAAGTAAAATCGCCACATTTCCTACAGGTGTTATGGCAACATTTAATGGCTTGACATCAGACTGTATGTCATCAGTGTTCTCAACCAGGCACCTTAGATAGTTGCCATGATTGTCAAACATTTGCACTCTGAAATTCCCAGCATCTGCCACTATGATGTTGTCATGCTTGTCCACAGCCACCCCCATGGGAAAAGATAAATTGCCAAACTTCCTCTTAAACTTTCCAGCAGTGTCAAAGATTTTCACACAGTCATTTCCAGAGTCACTGACAATGATGTTGTCTTTGCTGTCCACAGCTATAAAGTTCGGTCCATCGAAGTGTTTGTCTCCGGAACCGTGCCATCCAAACTTCACTGACATTTTGTTCTGATCTGTAAAGACATAAATATTATTGCCTTCAAGGTTAGAAATAATAGTCTGATTCTTGGATGTTTGAACTATTCCACTGGGTTTATCAAATCGGTAGAAATCCCCAACTGTTTGCAGCACACGGCCATCCATATTGTAGAGTCTCATTATTGCGGAACCTGCTCCATTGATAGCCAGAAGAATTAGATTATCACGAGTCATTGTCACTCCGCTTATTTTACAATCACAGCTAAATCGTGCAATCAATTCACCGGCGTTTGCGTACACTAAAACTCGACTTCCTGCCGTGTCTGTGACCACATATTCCCCATTCCGTCCCACGGCCAGTCCATAAGGCTTCATGAAATCAGCTATTGTGGTTCCATGTTGACCAACTTTTAAAAGAAGATTCTCACTGCAAGGGGCATATGCTGTAGAGGCTGCAGGTTTTGTGTTCATTTGATTATCAGATGGGGCCTTGGGGTACAGACCTCCTGGGACTGGAGAGACTAAAAATAAACAATACACAACCATATTATTTCAATAACAGTATAAAACTTGATAAAAATATGAAGTTTACAATTGTGGCTATATGTCTCAGTACTTATCAATATTCTGTATCCACTCAGGACTGAGAGAGATTTGGGTCAATTGCATTTAATAACCCCTGTATTGCTCTGACAACAATTAGCATGATTAGCAAACAATGTCCCTTACTTACTCATGACACTAAAATCAGTTAGAAACGAGATTCCCAAGTAATGTACATAGACTTGTTGAATATTTTGATTTTATACAGATATATTGTGATATACCGAGATATAAAATAAATATGTGGAAATCAAGCAACAACAAAAAAACAACAAAAAAACCCTTCTCTAATCAGTTTTAAAACGAAATAAATTTTTATATTGAATTCCATTGGTAAAATCTAGATCTATATATATATAAAAGTAACTTTATGACAAATGAACCGATGGTACAAGCATGATCATGGTGATTCATCTGTTCATTGTGTAAAGGAAATTCGAACTATCTACATACCAGTTCTTGGATTTCCCTCGGCTGGGCGTGGGGGAACAGCTGGCCGTTTGTCCACAGTGTCCAGAAGACTGGACAGCACATAATTGTCAGGAAATCCTCCCACTCCTACAGGCGGAATAATCGTTCCTTTCTGACATACGGGGCAGGGAAACTGACCAGAAGATTCATAACCACGACTCACAATGAAATCTGTCAGACATCCTTGACAAAATGAATGTAAACACGGGAGGGCTTTGGGTTTATCAAACGGCCCCATACAAATCGGGCAAGTCAAGTGATCCTCACGAATTTTTGTTCTTAAACTCATCGCCGAAACTGGACGAAATTTTGGATCCGTGTCCATGTTTGTTTGGAACGCTTTTATGCTCTTCCGCTATCCTCCCCCGTAGGAAATTAAGAGTTATGGTTCCTTAGTGCAAGGAACGATAACTCTACTTCTGGACAACTCGTACCCAAGAGAACTCGTACTCACCAAGAACAGAAAGGTGTTGCACGTCTTATGCTAGATTATGTCATAAAACATTTTTGAAAATAAGTTTTAAAGATTAATGATCCCAATGGGTGGGACCACAATGCAAGGATCAAATTTTTTTTTATGCGAATATGTAGGGAGATTTAAAAAAAAAAAAAATCTCTAAAACCATAAGAGTGGAGTTTTTTTCTGATATAGTCTAAAATAGATTCCAATTTTTATCATTTGGTTTTTTTTTTATATAATTTTTTTTTTTTTTTTTGTATGGGCCGTCAAAAAGTATCAATTTTTGCGTTTAAACGCGAATTTTCAACTTTGCATATGTGTAATTTTCGCAAAGTTCGTACATTCAACTATTCAACAAAAATTGAGATATCTCTTGGGAAATTTTCATTATATGATTTTTGCGCAAAATGAGCTGTAGTGTCTCTTTAACAGAACAATACGGACATGCTTGTTATATTGGTGTTTAGTCATATTCGTGCTATGTAACTTCATTTTCAGTTAGGTCGCCACTGTGATCCTTCAAGGCTAGGTTGGGGTCATAATATCGGGTAAAAAATATCGGGTAAAAAAAATTCATGGAAATAAAAAATGATAATTCTTAAAGGGACATGGATATGTTTTGAGCTAAATTTTATAGTGATCAGCCATTCTACATATTACTTTGTTGAACTCCACTCTTCTGATTCTACACACAGGTACTTGCTGAAGTTGATATTAAAGCAATGCTGGAGTTCCTCTATTGACAAGATCTTTGTAATTTTGGCAATCAGGTCTTCCAACAGTCTGTTGGAATTCCAATGGGCACGAACTGTGCTCCTTTATTAGCTGACCTATTTTTATATTCTTAATAGCAGAATTCATTTAAAAGCTTCTACACAGAAAAGAAAGAATATCTCTAGTGGTGGCTTTTAATTCGACATTTCAATATATGGATGATGTTTTATCTATTAATGATAATAATTTTCATTCATATGTCGATTCAATATATCCCAATGAACTAGAAATAAAGGACACCACAGAGTCTTCCATGTCTGCTTCATACTTGGATGTTTTATTAAAACGGGACGATTTCAGCTTTTCTATCGTCAACTTCCATATTTATGTAGCAATATTCCATCATCACCTACATATGGTGTGTATGCCTCTCAACTTATTCGATACCCAATAGCTAATGTTCTGCCTATGATAAGTTTTTCAATCGAGGCAGAATACTTACAAATAAGTTGTTGCAGGGGTTTCAACAGTCAAGTTTAAAGGCAGCATTTCGTAAATTCTATGGTCGTTATACATGTAACGATTTAGTTTTACCAATATGACCTACCATTGAGTCAAATTTCATCGCTATTTATATCATTATTTCAATGAAAGAGAACACAAATTCAATTATGCGCATTAATGAAATCATAGCCATTGTTAACCATTTTTCACACACTGATTTGACTACGGATTGCTCTGTTTACTTGATCAAGACTCTGGGCTCACGGCGGGTGTGACCGGTCAACAGGGGATGCTTATACTCCTCCTAAGCATCAGACCCCACCTCTGTTGTGTCTAGGGGTCCTTGTTTGCCCAACTCTTGTTTTTGTATTCTATTTAGGACTTACGAGATTGATCACTGTTCGTTAGCTTTACCTTTACATTATTTATACGCACATTCGAATTACATTTTAACATGGCACATTGAATTTACATTTTACACGGCACATTGAATTACATTTTACACAGCACATTGACTTACATTCTACACGGCACATTGAATCATATTTACACGGCACATTGAATTACATTTTACACCAGCACATTACATTACATTTGACACGGGGACATTAAGTTACATTTTACACCGGCACATTGAATTACATTTTACACGGTACATTGAATTACTTTTTACACGGCACATTGAATTACATCTTACACCGGCACATTGAATTACATTTTACAGTACGGCACATTGAATTACATTTTACACCGGCACATTGAATTACATTTTACATCGACACATTGAAAATACATTTTATACTTTTTCATTATTCAGGTACGGGGTCCGGAGTCGGGACTTTCATCCTGAACCTGTTAGCTGATGAATATCCAGATGTATACAGGTATGATGTGACGCTATATGCTGAAGGAGCAAATTCTCGGCTTCCCGTGGGCACAACTGATCCTCAAGCAAAGAGGACTCAGTTTTAATCTACATATATTTACATTCACATTCCCTTCCAAGAAAAGGTGGGGGGGGGTATACATTATTAAAATAAGATGGGATCATACTTCTAAGGACACGGCTTCACATAGTGTTGTTCAAGTTTTGTATCGTAATCAGTAAGATAAAGTACTATCTATTTTCATTGCATACTGGCATAGTTTGGTATCAATAAAAAAGCATTTAACAATGTCTAATCATGATCATTGTGTAAGTATAAAGCTCATTTAATTGTGGCCCATGGGCGTTCGTTTTCAGATTTGTTACAGCTGTGTATCCATCATCCGAAGACGACGTCGTGACGTCACCATATAACAGCGTTCTGGCCATGCGCGAGTTGACAGAAAAGGCAGACTGCGTATTACCTATAGAGAATCAGGCACTCGTCGACATCGTCAACAAAATTAGCCAGTCTGTCCCCTCAGCCAAACTGGGCAAACGGGTATACACCGCCAGCGGGATTAAGGCCGGAAGTGCCATAACGGAAGGAGAAGGGGGCGTATCCAAACCGTCTGACGAGAGACCGTTCGACAGCATGAACAACATTGTAGCAAACCTGCTTCTGAACATGACCAGGTGGGATGCCAAGATTCATTTTAATAATGTCCAACATAATTAAACATATTAATAAAATCATTCTACTATTACTGATATTTTTGAGACCCATATGATTCCTTAGATTCCTGAGAACTGTTTATATTTCTCGAGCTCAAGATGATGAACTTAATTGAGGCTTGGGTATGTTTTGGGCAAATTCGCAGTATTCATGGTATCGGCAAAGGCTTAGCGCAGAATTAGATTTATTCATTGAACATCTTTTTATGTACTTGTCAGCTCAGCTAGATTTGAGGGATCGTTGAATGTAGATCTGAACGAGATCACCATGAACCTGGTCCCCTTCCCGAAGCTACACTACCTAGTGCCCAGCCAGACTCCGCTGTTTTCTCTCTCGGACGTTCACCTTCCTCCTAGAAGGTACACAAATACAATCAGCAGGCTCCACAGGGCTGTAGTGTCGTCTCATTCACGTGTATTTATTTTTAATATGTAAATTTGTATTATACCCTCATTATAATAGATATATAATACACTAATGATGATAAATTTTATATACTAATTATTGTAGAAATATGAAACAATTCCATATTTCTGTGTTTTGATTGATTTATGTGATATAATTTTATTTCAGGCTAGACCAAATGTTCTCGGATGCATTTTCAAGAGACCACCAGCTGATCAAGGCTGACCCCAAACACAGCCTCTATCTGGCGTGTGCCCTAATGGTCCGCGGCAATGTGGAAATATCGGACGTGCGGAGGAATATAGAAAGGTACGTCAGAAGTTGCCCTAAAATAATCTAATATTTCTATTCCCGCTATCTTGTTGCAGTTCGCCTATTTAAGTAAGTGACCTCCTGACCTTGACCTCGGACTTTGACCCACTTTTTAAAAACTTGAACATTGGCCATTAAATTTTGATTAGAAAGCGATAGGGCTTTCATATTTCACATGTGTATTCCTTATGACAAGCCCCTTCCACGGGTATATGGAATCTAGGGGAATTTAATACATCTTATTTTATGATAATATCTAATTAACAAGAGACATTTTATGTGACTCTGTTTTAATATAGATATGACCATTAGCAGGTACGTGCATATCAATGGTTACATGGAGGAATTTTCTTCTTTTCAGGTTGAAGCCAAATCTAAAGTTTATCCACTGGAATAACGAAGGATGGAAGACTGGTCTGTGCTCTGTCCCGCCCGTGGGTCAGAATTATTCTCTCCTGACCCTGGCCAATAACACCTGTGTGCACCACACCTTTGGTGATCTCAGGGACCGCTTCAACCGGCTGTATAAAAGAAAGGTACACTCTTCTCACTAGTTTTCAACCGGCCGTATAAAAGATAGGTACTCTCTTGTGTGTTGTTTCAAACTAGCCCCAGCAAGGACAATTTCAACCGGCTCTAAAAAAAAAAAAAAAGTAATACTCTATAAGTTTTGTTTTTATTTGGAAATTTGTGTCACAATGTAAAGTTGCACTCTTTATGTTTAGAAGTCTTTAGTTTGTTCGAAATGAATAATTGACAAAATTTTGTGTAGGCTATCATATCGACAGTTTTACACTTGATATTTACCTTTCAGAGAATTTAATATGAGCTGTTTTTTACGAAAAGCCCATTGAGGCTCATTTTCGTAGAGAAAAAAAAAATTTTTCGCGTTATTACGCGAAACTTTCACGAATAAAACGCGAAACTTTCGCGAATTAACGCGTAAATTTCGCGAATAAATGCGAAACTTTCGCGAATTAATGCGATATTCAGAGATATATATAAGGCAGATTCCAAAGTCAATAGACCTAAATGTTTTGTTATACCTCTACATTATGGTGGATATAAATGATACAAAAACAACAATTTTTGAACTTTTCAATAGTAATGCATGTATAATCAATTGTAATAAAAAACAATTACACGGATTATCTACTTTTTTTTTCTTTAATACCAACTTTCACCTGCAGCCATAAACAAATCAATTGTTCCTTCACTATTGACAAGTGATCCAATTCACGGATAGTTACGGTTATTCCGAAAATTACCCACAAATAAATATTCATGAAATGATATCATACTGGTCCATTGAAAACAGGATGTTGACTGGGCGGTCCAACATCGAGTTTTCAATGGACCGGCAGCCCAAGGCGAACATGGGGATTATTGGCCTTTATCTTGTGTTAAATTATATAGAGAATAACATATAGGGATATAACAAAATATGAGTTGTGTTTTTATCTTGCGTGACGTATAGGATACAACATAAGTCCAAGCATGTGCCACAAACCTAAGACAAATCTGTGTGGGACAAACCTAGTTTATGATAGAACACTACAAGATTGTCGATATCCATTAAAACATGTCTGTAATCTACAACGTCTAGACGGAGTGGGACATGTCATTATTGAACATTGCAATACAAATCGTGTTTATACGCAAAAGTTTCGTGTTAATTCGCGAAAGTTTCGCGTTTATTCGTGAAAGTTTCGCGTTAATTCACGCGCAAGTTTCGCGTTAATTCGCGAAAGTTACGCGTCAATTCGCAAAAGTTTCGCGTAATAACGCGAAAAATAGTTTTTTTCTCTACGAAAGTGAGCTCAATGGGCTTTCGTAGTTTTTAGATATATTTCTGTTCAAAAAGTTTAAGACCCCAAACTTTACTTTTAAAATGGAAAGAAATATGTAGACGAGCTTTATGTATAATTTTTTTAACAGGCTCACGTCCATCATTACACGTCAATAGAGGGTATGGAGATGGCAGATTTTAGCAACAGTCTGGAGTCTTTAAATTCGCTGGTGGAGGAATACAAAGGCTTAGAACATCAGATGAACAACCCCCCTCCCCCAGAACCGCGACTGGAGATCGTCAAATGACGTGGATAGGAACCAGTACTGGGGATCATCGAGCCCGAACGGGGGATCATCGAGCCCGATTATCGGGTCCAGACGTCAGCAGTGTAGAGTTGCCACAGCGGGAATGGAGCTAGTGGTATCAGAGGAATTGTTACTACAGGGAGATATGTAGAAATGATGCAAGGAACTTTGTTAAATCAATCAAATGTGTCTGTACAATCATATATATGCACTAAATGACTTGTGTATCAGCGACTTTGCATGTTTTTATGGCAGAAATAAACCTGACTTTGACTCAAAACTGAAAGATTTTCACAAAATACCTGGTAGTTGTAAATTTTTTGATTTGATTTAAAGTACATGGATAAGAAAATTTGGGTTTGAACTTATTTCTTCGTTTGGGAATTGTGTCAGTTTTCTTTGCTTAGTATTTCCTTGTGAATAAGAATTTTTCGTTGCGTCTGGGAAAGACTAGTATTTAGAAGAGAAAAAAAAAAAAAGACTAAGAGTAGCATTTAGAAGAAAAAAAACCTCGTATGACTGATTGATTATGATGTTTTTTAACGTCCCTCTCCAGAATATTTCACTCATGTGGAGACGTCACTTTTGCCGGTGAAGGGCTGCAAATTTAGGCTTATGCTCGGCACTTAGAGCCTTTGAGCAGGGGGCTTTCCAGTGCCACACCNGGCTGCAAATTTAGGCTTATGCTCGGCACTTGGAGCCTAAATTTGAGCAGGGGGCTTTCTAGTGCCACACACACTGTAATACGGGGCCTTGGTTTTTGCGGTCTCAGGATCGCTCCATTTAGTCGCCACTTACGACAAGCAAGGAGTACTGAGGACCTATTTTGATTTGTTTCATTCCCTTTGTTAGGCTGTCATTTTCCTACTAGATTTGACTACGTGTAATCCCGTTTACTTTATTTCGATTAAGGGCTCACGGCGGGTGTGACCGGTCAGCAGAGAATGCTTACTCCTCCATGGCACCTGATCCTACCTTCGCTTTTGTCGGAGGTCCGTGTTGCCCTTCACTCGATTTTGTATATGTTTTTTGGATTATGATTACGTTTGACACGATGTTAACTTGGCCTTTTTGTATGCATA
>CAJDSM010031817.1:0-12768 GCA_903981925.1 Ostrea lurida
CCTATACATTGTACATAAATTAAATTTTGCATACTTGTTTGTCATCATCTGCAGATGTGCATATTGAAATTTGGTCTAATAGGGGTCAATATTTTTGGGAAAAAAATTCTTTTCTCCATGAAAATTCGCAGATTTTGTGAATTGTACTTTGTGAACACTAAAACACAAAACCTATACATTGTACACAGCTGAAATTTTGCATACTTGTTTCTCACCATCTGCAGATGTGCATATTGAAATTTGGTCTAATAGGGGTCAATATTTTGTGGGAAAATTTCATTTCTCCATGAAAATTCGCAGATTTTCAGAATCGTACTTTGTTAACACTACAACTCAAAACCTATACATTGTACATAGATGACCTTTTGCATACTTGTTTCTCACCATCTGCCGATGTGCATATTGAAATTTGGTCTAATAGGGGTCAATATTTTGTGGGAAACTTTCTTTTTTCCTTGAAATTTCGCAGATTTTGAGAATCGTACTTTGTTAACACTACAACTCAAAACCTATACATTGTACATAGATGACCTTTTGCATACTTGTTTCTCACCATCTGCAGATGTGCATATTGCAATTTGGTTTTATAGGGGTCAATATTTTGGGGGAGACTTCATTGTTCAATGAAAATTAACAGATTATGCAAATCATATATTTTGTGAACACTATAACTCAAAATCTATAAATTTTACTTAGCTGAAATTTTGCAAACTTGTTTATTACCATATGCAGATGTGTTCATTAAAACATTTGCCCCAGCGGGGCCCTTGCTGACTTTGTCAGTGTTCTAGTTGCAGTTGTTTTTATTTTCACTGCGATATGTTTTCAATCTTTTCATGATTTGGAATTCTTTTACAGGGACAGGGAATGAAGAAAAACGTAACAGAGGGGTTATCCCACATCAGGAAATCTGCAGAGCAGGTAGAAAATCGTCACATGACATTCCTCCTGCTGATGAAACAAACTGTATGCACTGGGACTTTTCATATCTACTAATGTTCATGTTACAATGTTTTCATTTCATGTAGAAAAACCCTGCAGCCTTAAACGCTCTTGGGTGGTACGCAATGACCCATGATAGGAATTTCTCACTAGCAGCTCAATACTTTGAAGAATCATATCGCCATGGTAACCCAGATGCTGCCCATCACCTTGGATTTCTGCATCTCCAAGGAAAATACCCAAATAAGTCTGCTGATCCCGTAAGGACATCTTTATTTCGACTTCCGTCAGTTGTTTAGCTGAACGGCGTCATTATAATACTTTATTTAATCTATTCCAGGATTTAGCATTGCAGTATTTTAGCTATGCGGCGGTACGAAATCAGTTTGATGCAGGGATAAATTTGGCTTATCTTCATCACAAGGGAACACCGCGTTCACCACGGAGCATACAGATAGCTGTTGAGTATGTTAATAAATACATGTACAATTTTCCACTTACCAATTAAATTCAAATTTATTTTAATCATGCGAAGAATGCTCGCTAAATTTCAGCCATATGGTACGGGGCGTTAAAGGAGTCTCTTGTGATTTTTTATTCGAAATCCAATTTTGTGTGGACAAAAGTGAGTTTTATTTAACCAAAAAAATTAGGTCAGATTAACATAATTTGTAAATTGTGTCATGGTCGCTGTGCGACACGACTGCCACGCCCCTCTGTACAATAATTTCAATACAAACAAAAGAAAGTACTGTAAATATAACCTTTGTTCTACAAAATTATTTTCTAGTGAACAGAAGTCAATTTTTTTCATGATAAAATTCATTTTTGTCTCACTAATCGCAAAATGATTGACCTTTGTTATCTAATATGCCAGTTAGGTAACCAAAGTTAATTTTGTATGCAAATAGCTTAATATTTGTATACCTAATTGACCCCCCCTTCAAAAAAAAATTGTCTACAAAAATTTTTGTCCGCAAGATAAAAAAATGATTTTCGTCTACTGAAAGATAATTTTGTGTAGCAAAAAAAAAAGTTATTATAAAACAATTATATACATATTTTTGTAAGACAAAGTGATTTTGTTATGATTTCGTTATCATTTAATTTTATTTAACGTGATCACCTAGCGCTGATTCTCATTGGTTAAAACACCTTTTAAGAATTGAGGTGATTTTTCGATCATGTACCAGGACAACGAGTAACTCTAATATAACATTATTTTGTTGTTGTAATATAAAAATTAAATGATAAGAAATAAATCTTATATTTTTTCGGGTGATATGCAGGTTATCACCGAGATTTTAGACGGTAAAACTTTTCATCAATGCGCTTCGCGCATTGATGAGTTTTACCGTCTAAAATTCGGTGATACCTGCATCACCTGAAAAAATATAAGATTCATTTCTTATATGACAGAATTCAGATTTGTGTACACAAGTGACAGTATTTTTGTGAGTCTGTCCAGACATTTTATGGCCCCGGAGCCAGATTTCAATGTATGATGTACCTACAATGTATATAATAGTTCTACTAGAACCACAGATTTGTGTATACATTATATTGTATGCCAGTGGTTTTTTGGAGTCCCATATATGCGACGTTAAACGTTGTCTCCGATTTTTTCGTCACATTGCAGATGGGCTAGATTCATTGCCGAGAAGAATCCACATTTGGGAATAGTATTACGGTCTGCCCTTCATGCCCACAGACATGGTGATCAGTGAGTAATAAAATTTATTGAAGTTAATATACAATGTATACTAAGTACATTATAATAATCAAAAACAAAATGTTTAACCAAAAACAAAAAGACGTTTATGACATGAAAAACTTTTTAGAGGAAAATTGCAAATTATAAATTAGCTCTTCGATACACTGTCACGTGACATAAAACTTTATATGGAAATACAATGACATCACCGTGCGCAATAACGTTTATAGGCTATAGCAATGTGAAGTATTCAGCCATGAATTGTTTCACAGTTTGGTTTCCTGACCGCACTTATGATAAATATAATTATATAACAACCCAAACATGTAAATAAAGAATTAATATTCATAGGAATTTTTGGAAATTAATATTCATGTTTATTGCCTGTGGAAGTTAAATTGTTTAAGGGCAAACATTGATGTAAGCCACTGAACTAGGTGATACATCTGATTGAGTAAATCAGCTTCACCTTTTTGAGTACTATTCTGTATTCCGAACTGAATCATTATATTGTATGCCAAGCGGAACCGGCCCCGGGGTCATGTAAACTTAGATGAACTTACTTTTAATCTCAGTCTCAGTTTTTCACTATATGATCAAAAGTGAGTCTGTCCAGACATTTTATGGCCCCGGAGCCAGATTTCAATGTATGATGTACCTACAATGTATATAATAGTTCTACTAGAACCACACTCTTGTTTATCACCGAAGACATTGCATGTATATCTTTGCAAAATTGATGGTTTGATCTTTTCTTCAGTTTTCTTGCTATGTTATACTATATGATGGCTGCCGAGGCGGGGGTAGAAGTGGGAACTTTCAATTTGGCGTGGTTGTGTGAAGAAAATAAGGTTATTGCATTTGTACTGTGAATGGCTAATAATTCATTCCTCATGTCTTTAAAATAAATAAACACTTGTTCTATTTGTATTTGACTTCAGTCATAACAGAAAAGAAATTAAAACCTTAAAAAAACCATTATTGACAGGATGGGACTTCCGCGTTTATTGAGAAAGATTGCCAGTGGAGAAATTATAATTTGTCAACGCACAGAGAGCACCATTTCGTGGATTCCTACGGTAAAAACGATTTATTACTCAGAAATGTAAGATTGTATTTCCATTACTCCGTATAACGCACATCTCTATTTCTATTTCTAGTCGCCTGGTTATAAGTGGTTAATTGCCGCGATTAGAGGAAGGAAATTTACATGCAGTTATAAACAAATAATGAACCTTCCGGAAACACTCGAAAGTTTACTTTGATCTAAAAAAGGATATTTTGTGTATTTTTATTTACATGGAAGTACTGAAATAGTAAAGTGCAATTTTCCAGCTTTCCTCAAAATGGGGGATTACTACTGGTATGGTTGTGAAGGACACCGCGATGCTGAGAAATCTGCGGAATTTTACACCCTGGCTGCGTCCAGAGGAGACCCTCATGTATGGAATTACAAAATTCCGCGTTCATTATGGCACTGATTCGAATATTCAAGATTTGTTATATATAATACAATAAATCAATATATAAAATATTTATACAGATGTATAAAGCATATATGGAATAACACATTTATAATGATATGGTATATGAAACATGTACAATATCATATATCAGAACAGCTAATGCATTGTATTTCTGACTGGATTTAGGGGATATTCAATCTGGCGTATATATTTGAAGAAGGTGTAAAAATTTCACCACACATTTGGCAGAAACTAAGAATTCCAGAATACCAACGAACTTCCAAATATGAAATTCTGCATCATCTTTATTCAAGGTTTGTAACACAGGCACTTGACGTTTTAAATATATTTGAAAAAAAAAAAAAATCTTCCCGTAAACTAATAATATGACAAGGCATCTCACGCCGCCATCTTGAATTCATTATCACTTGCATTTGTCGGCAAAAAGTCCCATTAATTCTTAGAATTAGACCCCTACCGTTTAGCAGCAGCTCTGTCAAGGTCCCTTCTCTCGCATTGTCATGGTGAACTGGAAATAAAGTGCATTTATCGGCTGTAATCAACCGTCAATTATCGTCTACTGCTTCTCGTAACCGACAAATCTTAGAAGTTTACGGGAAGAGTTTTTTCTTTCAAATATATTTAGAACGTCAAGTGCCTGTGGTTTGAATCACTTAGAGGAAACTGAAAACAACGTATTGGGACTTGTTTAAGAATTCATTATCTTTAAAGGCATTTGTTCCTGGTACGAAAATACACATTTATAGTGTCATGTACCGTAACCAGAAGAAGAAGAAGTAACATTGACTACTATTTTTAGATGTCGAGATTCGACCAAGACAGAGGCCTACATACCCTGTACAGTGTCTCTATACAGAGTGGCCCTGACACAAATCTGGGAGGAATATGAAACAACAATAAAGGTACCATATCGAAACGCATATTGCAACTTGCATCTTCAATCTCTACAGAGTAGAAGGAATTTTTAAAAGTGAATTAGTCACATTTTCTTTATTTTGTCCCAAGAAATAAACATTTTGAATTTGATTTGAATTAACGGTTGGTTAGTTTTTGTTTGCGTTACGTCCTGTCGAGAATTTGTCACTCCTAGTTTTAGGTGGTGTCACAAATAGACCTATACCGTAGCAGTGAGAGTTCTTAAACCTGTCAATTCCGCTGTCGACGAATGGAACTCCCCGTTTCAAGGTCTTTCTGAAAGATTCAAGGTCACTTCTATATGCCGAAAGTGTAACAATGGAGCAATCGTTAACTATGCTTGTTTACGAAACTAACGTTCTACCATTGCACTATCTAATTTGCTGGAGTCGAATCTATATTCGTTTTGACGTAATTGTATTTTCTTTATTTGAAGTCAAAAGGTTAATGTTCGAGATATCAAAACAATTTGCTGAAACTTTTCTGCAGAAGGCACGAGCTTCGCACTTCAATATTTTTAAAAGACAATAATTCAAGGAAGTTCACATTTTGGTTCGTTGTTTTCAATTCACATTTATTCCGGATTCTTTCACGTAATTTTTGCATTCGTAAAAGTGATTCATTCTAATCTAATTCATATGGTAGAAAATATTACTCAACGAACAATCATCTTATCGAGCTCACGGCAGATGTGACCAGTCGGCAGGGGATGCTAACTCCTCTTAGGGACCCGATCCTATCTCTGGTTGCGTCCAGGGGCCCGTGTTAGCCCGGCTAATTTCATTTTTATGATTAAAAC
The DNA here is from genome assembly GCA_903981925.1 of Ostrea lurida. Classification (NCBI taxonomy): domain Eukaryota; kingdom Metazoa; phylum Mollusca; class Bivalvia; order Ostreida; family Ostreidae; genus Ostrea; species Ostrea lurida. The sequence goes on from CAJDSM010031817.1 coordinate 5,858, forward strand.
TTTTTTCGTTTATCCTGAGAAAGGGACGGGTCGTCCCAAGGATCTATCGAATTGTTTGTGTGACTGTCGTTGGTCAAATTTGTGTTTTTTGTAATTTTCGTATAAATTTGACCTTGCATCTGCTATGTAGATCCGACATTTCTAGGTATCGGATGTTGTTGGATTTTAGTGTTATATATATATGATTCCAATGTCCTTTATTACGATGGTTTTGATTGGATAAAATCAAATCGAAACGAGAATTTACACATCAAGGAATCCGAAAAAGACACGTCACAATACGAATATGAAAACAAAAAAAGACGTTACGCACGGAACTATTCAAATTTTTAAAATTGTTCATACTGTGAACAAATTGGAATTATAAGAATTAAACATTCTTTTTGAAGAATTTATCGATGTGTAAACTCTGGACATTTTACTCACAAACTTCACATAAAAGTGCTTATTCAGTAAAAAACTGTTTGTGAGTAAAATGTCCAGAGTTTACACATCGATAAATTCTTCAAAAAGAATGTTTAATCCTATAATATATATGATACAAAAGATGAATTCCTACTTTGTTGGTGAAGATGGAGATACTTTTTAATTATTTGTATTTTTATTCATTTCAGATTACTAGTTTTACAGTAGTTTTGTTCGCAACCCTGGGAAGTATATACAGCATTATGTCATATTTTTTAAGAACAATTAGTGTAAACCGACAGGCTAATGTTGAAGAATTTCTATAGAATAAAGGAATTAAATTTAGGAACATCATGTTTTTTGTTCATCTCTCTCTCTCTCTCTCTCTCTCTCTCTCTCTCTCTCTGTGTGTGCGCGCGCAGGGACGGATCCAGGATTTTAGATTAGGGGGCATGACATTATGAGGCGAGGGGTATATATCTCCTATGACGTCATCTTCAATATGTTCTGTCATTTATGATGAGTGAAATGAGTACATAACACAAATTTTAAGGTTCTTTGGGGGGGGGGGGTGTAAGTTTTCCCAATAAAAGTAACAATAAATCGAAACATCTTATCGTTTATTTCCTAGAGAGTGGAAAACTTTATTAAATTTGAAAATCTTAGGGCGGGGGTTTGATATGTTTGACAAAAAAAGTAGTACGGAATATCCAAACTTGTGTAACCGTTGTATTATAATAGTTCAACTTACAGTAAAGGGTGTGGTGCGCTTTTCAAAAACAGGCATGGGAGATATTTATTTGACTCAGCAGACAATAAAAGGTCAGTGGAATTGGTATTTACATTTATAGATAATAAAATGTCGCAAATCCAAGAAAAAATGTAAGATAATTGTTTGCTTGTTTTTTTTCTTTTTTTCTTTCTCTCTATTTTTATTATTCGAGCTTGGTTTACTGAGAGACTCGCAATAAAATCATCCCGGGAAAATCATATTAGCTGGGTTGCGTCATATGCAGATGAACGGCATGATCGTTAAAACAAACTATCTTGGCCATTATAATAGCATGATATTAATGAATTTAGACGGGTCGAAGTAAAATAGGAACTAATCCAAACAATTTCACTGTTGATGAGCGAGGATAAGAGTTGTGCATATCGCGAGTCCCTGAACGGTCTTCATCATAAAGAATACATTAATACCATTTTGTATTACCAACAACGCAAATTAAAAATGTGGATTATAATTCAATGTGGTGTTTATTTTGCAAAATTCTACAATCGCTTTAATAGCTGACACCTCTGTATGGAATAAATTATTCATGCCAACAATCGGATCTATTGACCATAACGACGTGGACAAATTCTTTTGGAACTCAAACTATGTATAAATAGCCCTGGAAATCTCTCTCTCTCTCTCTCTCTCTCTTCTCTCTCTCTCTGTTTTGTTCCTAAATCCTCTCTTCTCTGTGATTTTTGTTTCATTTATCTCCTCCTTCTCCCCTCTCTCCCTCGTGTTTTGTTCATACAAAATACACAATCACTAAAAGCATCAACTTAAAAAAAAAACAACCAACAACAAAACCCCCAAAAAACAAAAACAACCCCCCCCCCAACCCCCAAACTCTAAAAAACATAAAACTCAAGGTAAATGAATATGTATTAAATATATCATTAAATTAAAAAAAAAAGAATTAGTTTAATGCACATCACATACATGTAGTGTTCACCGCCATTTTCAGTAAATTAGTAATGCCAAAGATTTGCCATTAATGTTGCCATTTTTACGATTTAAAAAATTCCAATAAATGGATCGCCAATGTATTTAAAATCCTGTTAATTTTGAAAGGCGCCGACGAATTTTGACCGTCAAAAATCTATAGACACCTTCTTTCACGTATTCATCTTCAAAATTCAATCGAAGTTGTTTCATGCATTTTAAACCCATTGGAATTTTAAAATCTCCATCAAAGTCATTCGGTAAAATAACAGGCACGATGGTACAACGTGTGTTAGAATACAGCGCCTCCATGACAATGCGATTGCTGGAAAACTCCGGCCAGTCACATTCGCAAAAGTCCTTCGTCAGAAGCACGAATGCGGCGGAACTGGTCTGGAATGCTTCCTCCAGGGTGGAAATCTGAGGGTCGTTAAACAACGCAATCCGAGCACTTGTTTCTTCTCTCAGGACGTCTGTCTTTAAGTAGGATAGAAATTCCGTGGCTTTGTCTTTGTCATTTTGATTATAGACGATTATTGCATCCCAGAGCCTTTCTTGATGAAGCGATTCGTTTTGCGACAGGAGCACCTGAAAATCATATGTTTAATTTATTTAGAATGATACCCAGGTAATTTTTCCTTTGAATACACTAACTTCTAAAATTCAAAACATTGATAATTTATTTGAAATTCACGAAAATAAAACATCTGAAATTAGAAATGAAGATGTTTGGCCCTTTTATTTTTTTATTTATTTTTTTTAAATCAACTATAATTTAGATACAAAACTCATGAACGATAACACGATAACGTGTCAATAGAATATAAAAAAAATATTCGGTAGCATGAATAATTGTATATATAGAGAATGATACACGCTCTTTTCCAGGAGACACCCTCTATCAGCCCGAGGCACCAATATTAGCCCGAGGGCTAACACAGGGTGTGATGTACCATTACATTTATTACAGACCTAGTGATGGAATACCGAATGCATATTTTGCTTATTGAACCCCCAAATTTTTTAAATTTCTACGAAAGGACTACAATCAAACACCAAACATTTACTATACATTTGAGACTAAGTTGTCATAGAAATATAGTAAAAACTTGACATTATAACAACATAATGGATCACAGAGTGTTATCATATAGTTATTAGTTTGCATTGATCAAAAATAAAATTCAACAATGATGCATGTACGTTAGTACATTTTAAAAGTTTCATGACATACAGTCCCACTTTTTTTGAAAATCTAGAAATTTAATTGGCATGTACACTTTGAAATTTTAAAACAATTAATCTGGATCAGAGTGGCTGAAAATAATTCTACAGCTTTTTAAAAATTTGATGGCTTAGACATGTTAGAAAAATTGAATACAATATTTCTTAGAATGTGCACCGCCACGTGTTTTTTGTTTTTCAAATGATGCATTATTTGCGGGGCTGATATAGGTTATCAGCCCTGCAACCTCCTTGAGGTTGTAAAGTTAATTTTATTGCATATGCATTAAAACACACGCCCACATATATATAAACAAATATCAATATACTTACCATGCTGCGTATATCTCGTAGTTAGAAATTCATTGACGAGCAAACTTATTTTATCGGAAATAGCTGGGGATTTTTGTTTTCCTGCCTTTTTCCTTGTTTATAATTTTAAATCTGAAATTCCCCCATTCATGCAAGCTGTGTTGATAGCACGAGAGCATTTTGAAATATTTTTAGTTATATTATCAATATGCGGAATTCATTGATGGGCTGCTGGAATCAGCAAGCAGCGGTGGATGTGAACAGTAAATATGTTATTTTGGGGAGGTGGGGGGGGGGGATATATATATATTAAAGAGAAGGTAACTCTTGACATGTTTCATTCTCTGCTTTACCAGGTTAATCTTTAACTGAAAATTTTTAATTTTACCTGTCGTAATTTGTAAAAATTAATTTGTATTTGTAGATATTATATTTAGCTAACTTAGACTGAAGGTACAGGTTCAATAATTATGTGAAAAATTCTATCGCGCTGGAGGAAATTTTCACTTCGATAAAAATAGATCTTGCATATAAAGTGGGTCAAGGAGAGAATTCCCGTCTGAGCAGTCCGTTTTGACACTAGTCTTATACGTTTGTCCATTTTGCATCTTACTGAGCAGTGCTTACTTCTTTCGTATTTTAGATAAACTTTTATTACATTTACAGATTTAAAGATAATGGTAATATACTAATTTAATATTGCTACCCTGAAGATGGATCAGAGGCATATATCTCTGGCCACGGGTATTGTATTTTTTCAAAGTTTTAAATAAAAAGTGAAATTTATGAAATAAGATTATTTACCACCACCCCCTCTAACATTCGAATGTTTATTAATGATAATGTGTGATCACGACTTAAAAGATTTTTATTTTTTCATTGTTTAATTAAATTGATATTTAAAAATATATGAATTAGCAATGAAGTATGTGTATGAAATATACACGAACAATTACCAATGAAACTTTCTAACAAGCATTTTACAGTGGACGTACACGTGGAGTTTCAGTGTTCACTTTTTAATTACACGATATAGTAACATCTTCGCCATAAAATCCAGAATTGTACTATTCTTATCGATAAAATACGCACTACTGCATGTCAAGAAATTTGTAGAAATCAATTCTATAGCTTATTTAAATATAGCTACAGAACTGTAGCTCTCTGAAAAATATATTGGGACAGATCTGATCTGTCCCAATATTTTTTTTCAGAGAGCTACAGTTCTGCAGCTAATTTAAATACGTATATGTAGCTTCTTTGAATTTAAAAAATTTCTTATTATATTTAAGGCAGAATCAACTAAAACTTAAGGTAGTGTTTAATTATAGGCATTAAATTGTATCGACTGCTTCAGCAAATCAGACTATGGTGATTTTATAAAACATTTCTTGCAGTACTTATGAACTGACGACCGCAACCAGTCAAATCTCATAGCACTGTGTGTAACCAGCGCGCTAGATATCATATTATTATATTCTTTATTGCAGAAGACATACATACAAACAAATTGTACATGTATAAATAATTACATCAGTGCTGAAAAAAAGACGACCAATTCAAAAGATTCATTCATCAATCAGAAATAAATATGGGTAGATAAAAAAAAGAGAATGACAGTACAGTTGAGATTACCCCCCCCCCCCCAAAGAAAACAAAATCCCAAAAACAAAATCCCAACCAACCAATATATAAATAAAATAATCAAATCAAAAAATAAATAATAAAAAAAATTAAATAAAATAAAAAAAACCACTTAAATGTTACAGGCTGTTCTTTGTGCTAAAGCTTTACAAATAAATTTTCCTAAAATTACAAAGTTCTTTAACATTTGTTGACATAAGAAAAATGAATCTTATATTTTTTCGGGTGATGCAGGTATCACCGAATTTTAGACGGTAAAACTCATCAATGCGCGAAGCGCATTGATGAAAAGTTTTACCGTCCTAAAATCTCGGTGATAACCTGCATATCACCCGAAAAAATATAAGATTTATTTCTTATCATTTAATTTTAGATTACAACAACAAAACAATGTCCATTAGACTTTACTTGTTGTTCAGGTATGTGATTGAAAAATCACCTCAATTTTTTAACCAATGAGAATCGGCGCTAGGTGATCACGTGAAATAAAATTAAATGATACTTGATTGAATAAATAAATTTGAACATGGAGGGCTTACTCCAGTAATACATTTTTTTTTTTTTATTAATTTAACTCTAATTTGCCTATATACAGGACATACAAACAAAAAATGGTATTCATCCTCGATTTCGTTAACACAAGTTTTACAAAACCTTTTTACATGAGATATATTTTTATGTCTGCCAGTTTCACATGCTACACAGTCATTGAGAATGGAAAAGGAATAGCCTACAGGCAAGGATGTAAAAGGAGAAATTTTAAATCCATCGATCACTAAATAGGCATTATCCACATTTAATTTCGAAAGTGTAATTTCAAAAATGTGGAATCGCGAATTAATACAGAAATAGAGTATTCTATTCCCCCCCCCCCCTCAAGGTAAGCTGTTACACTGGATGTGGTACCTTTTGAAAGTCCTTCAAAGAATTGGGGTTATCTAGTCGAGGTGTGTTTATGATGAAATTTGAGTTTTCTCACATCAAAATGTCAAGATTGTTAATCTTTAGGTCAGTAAACCAATCAAAAATTTCCTAACAAAACGAATTTTTGAGAATATTGCCCCATCATTGCTTATAGTCAGAGCCGGAAGAATTCCGAATGGTCGTCCGGATCCCATGACGCCGGGGATTTATTTAGAACAATGGATGTTGACATTTTTAAAAGGTTAAATATGAAAATGACACGTTTCATGTAAACGTTGACAGTAAATTATATATGCACTACATTGTATATAGTTATCTTGTAAATTTCAGTTATCACGTCATATTTACAATTGCAGTATTTTTATCTTCGTCGATATCAATATAGTGCGAGTATTTGTATAAGGAATACACAAATCGTCTCGACAAGTCGTCTCGATTGGTGACAATCAAATTTTGTTTCGTTGATCATTTTAATTTGAACTTGTATCCCCTTTGTTGATCGAGTGTTTGGGAATCTAATGCTGTCTCTTACCATCTCATCAAGTACGACTTATTATAATTTACGACTTATAAATATATACATGTAGGTCGTTCATGCGACCTATTATCTCTTTAACTTAATTTCCATTTATTAATGACGTCCGTACGAGTTTATATTTCGTTATTACGACTTAGTATCTCGTAA
>CAJDSM010031818.1:0-11859 GCA_903981925.1 Ostrea lurida
AGAAAAACTTGTTGAAATTAAATGATTCGCATTTTGGGGAAATTTACGATCCCGGAGAAGACTGTTAACGAAAGACAAATTGTAGTTGCTCAAATTTTACCGTAAATACGTAAAATTATTCAATACAGCCATCGAAAATGCGTTGCAAAATTGACCATTCTAAAATTAATCTGTTGAAGACGGCCATATTTTATTTCTGAACTAAACTGAACTTTGTTCACGTGCTCTAGTTGACTAGACATGCGTACACTAAACTTCTGCACTAGACTATAGTTAACACGCGAACTCCACCTATAAAAGGAAAGAAGCGTACCAAAATTGTAACAGGTGCGATATTCAGGTCCCGGACAGCATCACCCAGCTTTCCAGTTGAAAGTTGACTGTCGTTGCATCGGAAGCTCGTCCGCTCTAAGCTTGGACAATTTCACTTTCGCTGACATTTCGACAAAACGAATTCGTGTACAGCGCCTGATGGGGGAAGTCGAGGTCTTCTGATCCTGGGGTAGATAGAATGTTCTATCGTTAAAATGATAGTTGCCTCGGACCTGAGCGTAGCCTGGTCACAGTAAGATTATTCTTTCTAGTCCTGGGGCCGCTGCAAAAGCAACGGCGGGTCACGTTGTTGTAGCGGCTAAGAATGTCCGAACCTCGTGGTCGAGCGGGCTCTGTTCAGCACGTGTTGAGGGTCGTCCTCTCCCCAAGCTGGGCACCTAACACATCCGCTATTCTCACTGCTTGGACCGTCTCATGTTAGGTCTAAAGGCTGGCGGCATTGATGGTTGAGGATTGATGCATGAAAACGGCTGAGAATGTTTAAAGCATGTGGCAGTAATGAACTGTGCCATAAAAGGAAGTAGCATTTGCGCATGCGCCGAATCAACGAATGTTGAGCCCGAGGCAATTTGGCAGTGTTTCAGGTATGAAATTAAATATGTCCAAAACAGAGTGTATTTTAACAGGACCGCTTCAATATCTTTATAAACAAATTGAAAATGTTAATGTAAACAATGATAACATAAAAACTCTTGGAGTTTTTATAGGACACAACAAAGAAATGTGCTATAATAAAAATTGGACAAGAATTGTAGATGACCTAGAAAAACTTTTTGAATCGTGGACAAAAAGAAAATTGGCCACCAGACAGTTGACATACCGATACTTCACAAACTTTTAACCAGGAATTAGGTACGCAGTAAATCGATGTCAAAATGATCCTCATTATTATCTCGTGTGTACGACTTAAAGTATCTCGTTTATACGACTTTTAAACATCTCGTACGTACGACATAGCAAAAATAGCAGCAATACGCTTCCGTATTATCAAATGAGATTTTATTGGTTTTAAAAAAAAATATTTTTATTTATTTATTTATTGGCATGCATTTGCTTTTTTGAAATAGAATTTATCGTTATCAACAGTTTGATTATGTATATAAGCACCTGACTGTCTATTGGATGAATATTGTTTCCTAACAATAAGTGGTCTTTGTAGATTAAGAAGGAGGTGGACCCATTGTGACGACAACAGGAAATTCGACTGTTCTAAATCTGGCATGCACAGTTAATTTTCTATGCCGAAAGTTGGACGCCGATTCCCCATAAAATTGAACTATTCACACTAAATACAGTGTATAATTTGAGCAAATTGTGAAAATTTAATTTGATGTCTGGAAAACTCACTCAAAAAAAAAATACCAAAAAAATCTAGGTCAAATTTATTCAAATTGAATTGTATAATTTGATCAATTTATTTTAATTACGCGTATTTGTAAATTTATAACTTGAAACACTGTATAATAAGTCTTTATCACAACATAGTAGAAAATAAATAATGGTTTCGGTTTCATATTTTTTTGTAATTTACTGGGTGAGAATAAATGCGAAATTTACAATGTGACAGCATAATTCAATCCTTGTGCATCTGCAATATGCGTGTAGATGTGAAATGCACATTATTGCAAAATTGCATTCTTTTTCAGACAGTCCTTAGCCACGTGTAATGCATGTATCATCAGACAATATTTTTGAATTAATAAAAAAGTGAATCAATGAGTCTATTCCGAATATTTCATGTATTTTATTAACAATTAAATTTAAAAAGTTGTATTGTAGAATGCGGTTTCATATTTTGAACCAAAGATTCAAACTTAGAAATCAAAATCTTTATGATAATTTATCATTGAATTTGTAGGTAGAAAAAATACTCTGTAAATATACAAATTTCAGTCATCCTCGGTCAATCTACTCAAATTGAAAGTTGAAACACTGTATAATAGGTCTTTATCACAACATAGTAAAAAATAAATTGAAATGGTGGTGCACATGTACTGGATGTACTTGTAACAACAACACTACATAAGGGAAAACAAGTGGTGAATTCTATGTGATATTTTTTATTTTTAAAAATTGCTTTATTTTGTTTTCCCTGTCAAAGTATATCATTATTATTAATAGCTTATGATTTACATTGATATTTGATACTGTAGGGTTAGGAAAAACTCGGATTAAAAAAAAAGGATATGGGTCTAAATTGACCTATGCTGCATATCACATACAATTACATATACTGTATGTATATTTCAGTCTTTGCAATGGCCTTCATTCAATGGAGAGAGAGAGAGAGAGAGAGAGAGAGAGAGAGAGAGAGAGAGAGAGAGAGAGAGGAGAGAGAGAGAGAGAGAGAGAGAGAGAGAGAGGAGAGAGAGAGAGAGAGAGGTTTTTCTGATACTTTGGTATTGCAAACAATCAGATAGTTAAAGGGTTTCTGACACAACTTTCACCTATCTTTTTTTCATCAGAAATAACCTCAGTTGATCCTAATAAATGAGAAATACTTCTGTTATCTGACCATTGTTAAACACTGTCCGCTGACTGCTGCGGCCAGAGATAATGAGCTCCGGCCACTGACGTCATGCATTCCCTCTGATCAGTTGCATTGTAAATAATGAGAAAATCCTTGTATTTATGGATACATTACAAAGTGAAATTCCTGACTTAGATTTGTCTGATGCTTCAAGTATTAGACCATATCAATTTGAACCAGTTCCAATCTCGTGTGCAAAATACATCAAGAGGTATTGACACTGAAGAAAGTGCACCAAACAGACAAATGGACACACCTTGGTATGTTTCATTTGATTATTTTACATAGGATATTTCATCGTTTATTAAAATTGAAGATATTTCATCGTTTATTAAAATTGAAAATAGTTTAAAGTTGGAGGCACCATTGGAAATAATTTGATATGAGAGGCACTGTCGATAGGCTTAATGGTTTGAACTTTCATTGGTTGTTTTGCATGTTTAAAGTCACTAAATTGGAAATTAGTTTTACTTTTTACTGATATACTTGCATCTCTGTATCTTACAAGTAAATGTTCTTCCTAATATACCAGTTACGTTAACGTATATACTCAGCTACAATATAATTGCTAAAAGAATATTTCTAGTAAATGAAACTAAATATACATCAAATTCTAGTGTAGTTGAGGTGTACCTATTTTTTAAAAAACATATTATAGATAATACTGAAAGGCTGTGAATTAACCAAACAAGATGAAATTTTGCTTCCCTCATTGTGAAACAATAACCAATCGGTGATCATGTTTATATATAGGCCGTGTGAACGAGTACACCGCTCTATGGTTTAGTTAGGTGTAATTCTTCCCTATACCGTATAGTATTTATAGGTCAAATTCAAGGAACTATGTTTTCATTGTCCAATATCCTTTCCATCAGGAGTTCGTGTTAGAATAAAATCCCTAAAACCGAGTGGAATTCATAATCGGGATAGTCAAAAATATTTTAGATTTTAAAAATATCAATTGAATAAATATCAGCAATATATTATACAAGTTAGTCCGAAACAGCGACTTAGGTCAACAAGGAATCATGGAAGGGGTTACCAATAGCAAACCTGACATTTCCACAACGCCGTGTTCTGTAAAAGAGATGGACTCGAGTTTAGACATTGTGATAGTGTACACACAAACCGACGAAGCTGACGCTAATGAATTCAAAGAACATTTAAAATGCAATATTTTGGATCATAATAAGAAAGATATCCAAATAAGAATAGAAATGGCCGACGACACGCAGATCGAGAGTGTACACAAATATTTTGATCACTGTAGATACGCATTCCTTTATCTGACTAAATCATTTTGTGAAGAATTCTGGGCTCAGCTTTCCACAAAAGAGTGTGTTGTAAACTCCTTGTATGAAAGGGACAGTTACTGCACTCTGGTGCCAATATTTACGGAAAGGAGGAATAAAATGGATTTCAAAATACCCTTAAGTCTAAATTGTGTAAAAGGACTGCAATACTGGGATCGACACGACTGTTTCAAGGCGTCGGTGGAAAACTTACTGTTCACTGAGATCGATCGACAAATACGAATGAATTAAAAGCATTCTCTGATATTTTTAACACGTTAACTAACCTGAAGAGAAAACACATTAGAAAACAATCAAGGACAATGCTGTTTCATTTTAGATACCATTTTGACAATATTTTTAGAAGTCCTGTAAAATTTTACTCTTCCGATACCCCTATCTCGTGTATGTTGTACTGTATGAACTACTCTTTCCCTCTTTATTGAGTACACTATGTGTTTTTATGATTTTTCCTTGAGTTGCTCATGCTTTTGATCAATGTTCGATAAAAGCTTTTTTTTTATCCGTATATATTTATATATTTTTAAGCTTCTTTTCATGCTTTGTTGGATGTTGCAGGCGGGGCTAATAAATTAAAACAAGTGACTTTGTTACCTTTGAACTTACATATAGAAACTCTATATAATCCTTTATTTTTAAAAGTATAAATAAAAAAATTATGAAGAATATACACATCTTTTATGGGCACATAAAAAATGGAAGCTGATTATGCAGGAATTCAACCACGTTTTATTTGTATGACTCCTGGGTCGAGGCCTCTGCTGGTGGACTGTTAGTCCCCGAGGGTCTCTACATTCCTTGCAGTTGCTATGTACTATGTTACTAGCTTTAAAATACGAATATTAAATTGCAATAGTAAATTAGAAATTCATATAAAAATTAAGGATTATCTCCCTCAGGCATAGCTCTGATCCTTCGAAGTATTGGCTCCCAGTCTTTGGCACTACATATGTTCACTTATATAAGTTTTTATTTTCATGTTTCGGATTTCCAAACACTTCGGTTTGAGCATCACTGAAGAGACATAATTTGTCGAAATGCGCATCTGGTGCATCAAATTGGTATCGTATATGATTTTATTGTAAGTATTTTTCATTAAAGCCTATTGTATTCCAGGGCTCGGTGAACCACAGAATAATAAAGGCGTTATTGAAGGAAAACGAGTTTGCAATAGTGTCTAATAATAGAAATTGTGAGTTCCTTTGAACTCGAATAAACGACACTTTATCAATTAAAAAAAAAAGTTAAATTAGAGTGTCGCATTCAACCCGCATAACAGGAAAGAATCCAAACATATCTCTTCCAGAAGAAAATTGTTCTAAACACTGAGTATGTTTTTCTTCAATGGAAAATTTATGTTTCAACCCTGTCGAGTTTGATTCTTTTTTAACTTTTCAATCGGCGTGTATATCAGAATTTTCGATGAGCCTCACTTTTCTTGAAAAAAGAAACCTGTTGTTTGAAAGAAAAATCGCACATTCTCGGGCCTTTCTGGCAAGCGGAAAACACCACCCCAAACCCGATTGTACTACGGTAACTTTCATTTTGTTTTTATAAAATCAAAATCCGTATATATTGTCTTTGTCCAATGAATGACGAGATCTCCCTATGGTAAGCTAGACTAAGAACGTATCATCTCTCAGTCATTACGGAAGACGGTATATATAGCTTTAAATACTGACAATATTTTCATTGGTTATGCGAATCCTTTTAGTGCTGAGCGACTTTACGTACAAGCTTTCCAATCTTAAAAACAAATGAGAAAAAGGAAAATCATTTAATATATATATAATCTTGATACGGCAATTTTGATTGGCTGAAAAATTGGCTTGATATTAAAAAACCTCATTCGTTCAACATCGGCTGATTCCGGAATCTACATCAAACCTCGGTTGCACTTGATATGCGTACCGCCTGTTTACCATTTTAAAGGCGCTTTCTTAAAAGTTTACGGAGCACCTCTTGCTCTACAGGCGAAGTATCGCCGATTTGAACATTTTTAACTCATTTAAAAGTCTTCATTTTATTATGCGTTGAACGATATAATTTTCTCGTGTGTTGTTATTGGTTGTATTTAATTGTAGCTAATCATTAAGAAATAAGTCAATGAAATGAATTCTCTCTGGCTTTTACACGGCTTTTAAAAAACGACATTTGTTGTAAGTCGGCCGAAAAGAAGTCGTCTAGATGTCCATTTCATGCTCTTTTTTTTTTTTTTTTTTTTTTTTTGGCTTTTTATTCATTTATAGATTTTTTGTTTTGTGTTTTGTTTTTTAATTTTTTTCTTTATTTATTTACAAAAGCGAAGCGGACTATATTAAGCGTGAACTGCACTTAGTTAGATTATATCGAATAACCTAAATCAAAATTAGCTTCATTCCTTGTAGTTTAGGAAGACAGAAGCCTGTGGGTACTTCGTGATTATAGCTATTCAAATAACTTAACCCGAGAAAACGCCTATAATTGCATGAAAACAACCACTCACAAGGGTGGTGGTTATTTGTTATAAGACGCCGTTGCTGGGATCTCAGTGCTGTCTGCTCTATTACTAACCAAATCGCGTAACTGCTTTATTATCGTTCGAAATTTCTGATTGAAATATCTCATAATTGTGAGTGCAAACAACTCTCCTGCTACGGCAACTGTCATGTAGGGGGTTTCTGCCACGCAATGGACCTGATTAGTTAGGTGTACATTTACAGCGGCTATGGAGTTTAATTATTAGTGGTTTTTTATGGGCCGGGTCTAATTAGACTCGTGGAGGACCACGACGTTATGTTTAATACCTGGGTCTGACACTAGACGCTTTCCTTCTTAGGCAGTTTGGATTGTCGTTAAGAACACACTAACCATGGTTTACCATTTTGTTTCCCTCTGAGGATTATAACTTAGTTTTTTGCCACTGTTCTCTTCTTTACTATTGAGACATTCAAATATAGATTGTAATGCATTCATCTTTTTTTTTTTTTTCTTATAACTGGTCTTCTTTCCTACTACTCGTGATGGATGCTAATTTATGATAATATATATTAAGTGAGTAGTTTTTGTATTTGGCGATTAGCGTGTGTGACCAGCGGGTTACCGTCGAGTGGCTCCCAATATTCCCTTCGCAGCGCCTTCCACACTTGGAGTCCGGTGGTGTCTTTGGTCCTTTATATCTAATTGCGATAATCCATTCACTCTATCTTGTTCACTGACATTAGTAAACTTGATTGGCTTCTGGGAAATAAAATATCTATAAGGTTATTTTAACATTATACTAATAAACTAAAAAAAAAAAAAAAATAAAAAATCTTGGAAAATATTTCAGTGAAACTCTTATCTATAAGTTACTAAAATTAACTATAGGTCGATTGGCGGACCGGGATCACCTATTGTAATTCTTGACTGCTTCACACTTCGGACATACTAATTTTATTTTATATCATCAATGTAAGTGTCTATCCTGAAGTCTTAACAAGACAAGGGATATCTGCATCGGTAAATTTGGCGTATTTTAGGAGAAATTGTCATATATCCGAAAACCTAATTTTAGAACCAGCGACGGAATGGCGTGTATTGATCCTAGATTACGAATAACAATATAAATTCTCTGCAAATAAAGCAACAAATAATTCAATTGTCGTTTATTTTTCATTAAAATGAGTCTATAACTATCTATAAATTTTCAGGTGCGAACCCGCTAAATCCACCAACTGCCGATCATTTCAAAGTAGCGAACAACGGTTGTGTAGTGTTTCAATCCATATACAGGCATGACTTTCAAAGTCCAGACGTAGAATAATTTTCCATAGGCGTAGGACTGTCTATGAAGAGGGGAGGGGGGAGGCAAACTTCTAAGTAATGCTGACAGACGAAATCAACTAAGAGGAGGCATTACGATGGAACATCTAAATGTGGGGGGGGGGGGGTATATTTATATAAAATTACACGCAATTGAACTAGAAAATTAAAGAACGTAAATAGAACTGATAGGGGGGGGGTCTTCTAAATTAAATGTGTCCATGTGTCAGAAATAAAAAAAAAAAGTTTTCTTTGACAAATTACAGGGGGGGGGGGGGCAAAAATATCTATTGATTCTCATTTGCCTTCCCCTTCCTTCCCGACTCGATGTTACTTCCAAGGGTACTTGTGCTAGCATTTTTCAGTTTCATTATTTTCCAAAGTTCAAGGGCATACGATTGCGTAAGATTGAGGCTTACAAATGCACTCGTCTTCCACACGTCGTGTTATAGTGGTGTAGCATGTTTTCTCACAGAACTTTCCCCGGATTTTTTGATTTACGAAAAATATAATTGTTTACGAAGGAGGTTGTCCTGCGACTGATCAGATTTCTCCAGTACATCCCATTCGTGTACTGTGTTGTTATATCTGAGATACCTTTGCAATTCAGGTTTTCATTAGGTTTGTGGGGTATTTCCTATTTCTTGGTATACATCAGTTACCTTTACATATCTGAATCTTGACATGTCCACTAATATTCAATGGATTGTTAAGGTTTTTGTAATTCAATCGGAAATATTAAAAACTGTACTTGATTTACTTTAGCTTGGAACTAACAAAGAGATAAGATTATATTTACAAGCCATGGTATTACAATTAGCCATTATGCCATCATGATATTTCACTTTATACAAGTTTTGTGTTGTGATGAATATTGTAAATTTTATACAATTTTTTTATGAAATATTACGAAAAATATATATGGTAATTTGATTGGTTATTATTGTTTTACTACTTCAATGATTTATGGATGACGTCACCAATGCCGGTAATTGACTGCAAATTTTAGGGCTAGCTATGCGTCGGCACATGAGGCCTTTGAGAGGGAGGGATTTTAATCTGTGTCACACCTTGCTGTTGACCGGGGTCCTCGGTTTTTTCCAGTCTCATCCGAATAGACCGCCCCATTCAGTCGCCTCTCTTAACGACCACGTAAGTGGGTTACTGACTGCCTTTTCTAATCCCGGATACCCATTCGGGTTGAAATATATGAAGTTTATCAGTGGCGGATCAGGATTTGTCGAAACGGGGGCCCAGTTTGTTGAAAAAGGAGCGGCCAATGAAGCTTTTAATAAGGCTTGGGGTGAAGTCAAAGTGGGGGCCCATGTGGGCGGATAGCCCACCGAAAGCTCTCGGGTGTAGAGCTTTTACAAGTACGTTTAGAGGTGTAATTTAGTTATATGTTCTATACATTAATGGATTTAAGTTTGGTCACCAAAAAGGGGGGGGGGGACTGGGCCCCCTCTAAATCGCCACTGTGTATGGATTTTCAAAATATTATGATTAATGTTAATGGGGTGACTGTTTGGAGTCTAGGCCGTCATATGTACCCCAAGAGTATAGCTTGAGACCACCCCCCTCCCCTGGGTTCAATGTAAATCACATTGATTGGACACTCAACAGCGGTGAATTGCCTAGGGATATTTTTAAATGATCTAATCAACTGTAATGTTCGGAATTATTGGTTTTCACCTAGATGTGATTTTGAAGTCAGACTGGCCAATAAGCTTAACATGTATGGGTTATACTTTTTGCGTGTCTCTGTAAAAGTAATTTTTCTTTAATCATCAATACAATATATTAAAATGTTATCTTTTTGTAATTTTTGCACGATATTATATTTCCGATACATATATCTGATATAAATAATATATATAAAATTTTAATTAAATTTTACTTGTTACAAGCAATTTGATTGGCAGAGACAAGATTGAGCAACAATCAATTATTTGTATAATCTAACTTACTCTTTGCTCTGGACGTCACAATGCGTTTGACGTTGTTGTGTACTTTATTGCTTACAAAAAAACTCGTCCGCCTCATGCAACATATTCTTATTATCTCGCAAGTTATTCATCACATAACGTTAAATTATTATTATTATTATTATTATTATTTTATTCATTTATAAAGCGCAAAATTACATTATATTTCTATGCGCTGTACAATGTTGTCCTAAAAACCATGGTGAATATACCAATAAATATAAAATAAATGATAAAACAATGGAACACACTTTACATAAAACACAGTAGTAGACAAGGTGGTAAAATTGTCTAGACAGGATAAAACTGGCACACAAAGATCTACACTTGGAATTCGTGCACTGAAACTTTTAAATCTTATGGGGCATATTCACGCTTGAACAAGAGTGTTTTTAGGTTTTTGCGGAATGCTCCATGTTCTTCAAGCTCACGAAGTGTCAATCAGTTCATTCCCAGTTGTGCACGCTCGTGTTGTAAGGCTCGTGCACCGTATTTGTTGGTTGATTTTCTTCACTACCAATTTCCATTTGTCAGATGATGATCTTAAGGTCCTATGTGGCTGGTAAACAGGACATAACTCTCTCATGTATGTGTGGTGCTGAGAGAGTATGTAGTGACTTATGTATGGTTTGCAGCACTTTGACACAACACGTTGCCCTACAGGCAGCCAGTGTAGTTGTTGAAGTACTGGCGAAATATGTTTCTGTAGCATGTTCTTGTAATGACAACGGTGCAGCATTTCTGAGCCATTTGTAATCGGTGCATTTGGCGATCGGTTATGCCAAGTAGGAGGGCATTGTGGTAGTCTAGATGGATAATGATCTGTTGCATTGATGACCTTTGCACACGCTTCTTCTGGGTGGAGATGGCGTTTTACCTTGGAGATTCTCCTGAATGTTGTAGTACATCTTCTACCACGGAGCTGACTGTGTTTCCATTTGTATAAGGTAGCGTCCAGAGCAGCACCAAGGTTTTTAACAGTGGATCTAGGTGTTAATATTGCCTCACCATCATCTTCAACGGATATCCGTCAAACGGCACTGGTTGTGGGAACTGGCAACCAACCATTATCTCAGTTTTACTATCATTAATTGGAGTTTGTTAACAGTTCATCCAGGTTCGGACACTGCGTATGCACTCTTCCATAATGTTAACTTGATGGGTGCGCATGATAGTTTTTTTTAACACTCAACCGGTGTAGAGTTGATATCGTCTGCGAACCCATGTCGATTTATTTGCATACTGGTTTGATAACTCTCTTTGAGTGGGAGAAGGCTACACCAGGAAAAGGAAGGGGGCGAGAACAGATCCTTGGGGCACTCCGGTAGACAGTGGCACATCTGAGGACACGCTGTTGTTGATCTTAACGCCGTTTGGATAGTCACTCAGGTAAGACTGTATACCCAAGCGGAGTGTTTGTTTCTGTTCAATCCAGCTTCCTCCGGTAGGTCTTCTCGATCAAGAGTGTATTATGAGCGATGGTATCAAACGCGCACTAGAGTCAAGGAGGACCAGGAGCACAGCATCGCCGTTCATCTAGTACTGTCTCAATGTCAGTCTTTATTCGCAAAGATGGCTGTCTCGGTGCTGGTAACTTTAGTCTTATAGTGCTGACTGCAGGTCATCATGTAGACCATTTTCCTAGTGAGATGCTTTATTAAGTTACTGTGCAACTACACGTTCGATTGACCTTGCTGGAGGAATGGGATATTTGAAACTGGTCTATAGTTACCTAAAAACGCTTATTGTCAAGTCCAGGTTTTTTCAAGACGTGGTGTAACAAGTGCACGTTTAGATCATTTGGAAAAAAAACCCTGTTTGAAAGTGATGTAATTACCAGCTCAGTGATGGTCGGCAAAACCAACAGAAGAATTGTACTGTTCTTCAAGAGCGCAATTTTCTGAATTAAATTATT
>CAJDSM010031819.1:1338-13523 GCA_903981925.1 Ostrea lurida
ATCTTGTTCACAAAATTTAGTCAATAGTCCATAGTGACCTTGACAATCAATAGGGTTCATCCTCTCTCCATGGGCAACATTTGTGGAAGATGAGATTATTCTCTGATGAATGCTGAGTCGTCTATAGTGTTTACAAGAATTTTAGTCAATAGTCCATAGTGACCTTGACCTTTGAAATCAATAGGGTTTATCCTCTCTCCATGTGCAACATTTCTGGAAGGTTTGATGATTCTCTGATAGAATGCTGAGTCCTCTATCTTGTCCACAACAATTTTAGTCAATAGTCCATAGTGACCTTGACCTTGAAAATTAATAGGGTTCATCTTCTCTCCATGGGCAACATTTGTGGAAGGTTTGACGATTCTCTGATGAATGCCCTTGCTTCCATCTTGTTCACAAGGTTCCGGACACACACATCCGCGATTCTATATCCCCTCCGCAACTAGTTGTGATAATAATGAAACGATCTCACACAAAGTAAATGTTCTAGTAATNATGCAGCGATCTCACACAAAGTAAATGTTCTAGTAATTTATATAGCTGCATCTTATTAGTCGTCATAAATTCCTTCCTTATCATTGCTTTATCAAAATATACATTAAACTGCAAGGTATACTGCTGCCTCTCGCTTCTTTCGAGAGTAGCACCAATCAACGGTATACCAGTTTACTTTACATTTTGTTGTTCCTTTTCATTCTTTGCATGCATGTTCCTGACGTTCACTAATTTCAGATAGGTACTAGTATGCTATGATGACATATATTTTGACTTGTCAGATAATGATTAGGTGTTAATATAATTAACAACTCTGTATTGTTCACTGTAGGTGTGACGGTCAGCATGGGGCGGGATATACGTTTCTGTATATATTTTTTTTCTTTCTACGCCAATCAACAACCAGACCCGGGCACCCAGAACACATAAAAAATTCTTTAGTTAAAATATTTACTTTCAATAAATAAAAAAAAAAACCATCGGGATTTACAAAAAACTAACATTACAAAAAGTTTATCATCCATAATGTACATATAACAGTGTGAGATAAGGCATGATACGCAAGGACGTTTCAAGGTCATACTTTGTTGGTAACGAAAGCTACCGTGGAATGTAACTAAGCAATACAAAATTCTGCGGCTTTTACTGTAAAACTTATACAATTCGGACATGTTTATTCTCAGATTTGGAGACTTGCAAATCCGCCTGTAGAATTTTGACAATGTCATGTCGTCCTATATGACTGAGCGCTTTGAGAAGGATTCCCACCGTTGTGTTCCGTTTACTGTGAGCCCACGTCTGTAACATCAACTGGCAGCAGTGTAAACTATCTCCAGCACACGATTCTAACCCGTCGATCTTTTCTGAAGTGTATCCTGGGGGGAAAAAATTAAAATTAATAAAATCTAATGGACAAGTATATTAAAGGGGCATGGACACGTTCTGAGCTAAATATGTTGCAAATTTTAGATTTCCATTTTTTACATGTTTACAATGGCTCCTTAGGGATTTCTATGGTCAGCAAAAATTTGATCGTCATTTGTGATTATCAAGAGAGATACAGCAATCTTACATATCTTCACAATGTAAACAGCTCGACGCTTCGTTTTTGTTTTACATAAAGATTGCTTCATCAGAAAATACCAAATGTTCTAAAACTAAAATAGATGTGAGAAGTCACTAGGACTGTTTAGTGTGTGTTTCAGACATTGAACTTGTAATAATGTAAACTCTGCTTTAAAACGGAACGTTATAACTAGCATATTCAAATGTAGGTAACAAAAACATAGCTTACCAAGCTTTGTTTACATAGTGATCGAATTGGTAGGTGCTGTATTCTCCACTGTGTAACCTCAACAAATTGACGTTAAATTTCTATGGCACGACCATTAGAAATACCTTAAGAGTGAGTGAGATGTGTACTCTAACAATTTGAACTTTTAGCTCAGAAATTGTACATGCTCCTTTAAAGTATTTGACAAGAATTAAACAACATTTTTATCTATAGATTTAATGCTGATGTACAAACGTCACTAATTTTCGGTGAAGTACCACACATTTTGACCTATACATGGCGCTTATGGTCTTAGCGGCAAGGGTTCGTATCGTTCTGACACGTCCTCTACCGGAGACACGGGACCTCAATTTTAAAGACCTTTAATCGTTTACTGTTTAGTGAAAGATCAGTAACTACCTAGGTTTGAAGCAGCACCAGGATCAAGAATCAACGAGAAAAGCCCTAACCACTAAACTAGGTAGTACCACAACCAATTTCAATTAACAGCACTTGTATTAATTAATTTTACCAACTGTGTATGAGGGAAATAACCTTGTTCCTTAATTTAACAGCGTTTGAAAATAGTTCATCATCAAAGATGCATTAATCATAAACTGTAATGCCACCTCCTAACCTTACATGTATTTCAGTACCAGTCTATTGACAGGATTCTCAGTCATCGATGTTATCAAAAATGAGATTGTTTCAGCACGCTAACTTTATTCAATTCAGCGGCAAAAACCTTGAAAGTGTCTACAATGTGATCATAAACTTTGAGGTTTATGGGGATATTATTCCGAAAGTTTCAGATGTTGATCTTTTTTTTTCGAAATATCCGTGCACATCAATGGCTTTTACATCTGCAAAGGACAACACTATACATGCTCTGAACCTTTGTGAATAGTATGTTAAAGTTCATCTGTGTTTATTTAACGCTTGTTCCATGTACACTGCAAAAAGAAGATTAAAAGAACAAAAAAGAGCGCGTGAGGCTTTATACCGAGCTGTTGTGCCAGCGCTCTCCAGTCACTGGGATTTCCGCGGCGGCTAACTAACTGATGTTCCACGCATTTTCTCTTTGATATTGGAAGATCTTTGTACTTTGTGAGTTCATTATCTGAAAAATAGAATTTGCTTATATGTGAAATACCACGTGTTAAAATGATAATTCAGTTAATGAAAATAGTGCATTGTATAACAGTATGAGTGCTTCACTGGTTTAAAGCTTGGAAAACGCCACGATTTCATTGTAGGTCACTTATAGTTTCAATATCTTTAAGAACATGACATCATCCTGGACAATCTCAAATATTTTTCAAACAAATGATGATAATATCTTCAAAGAATACAAACATCATTGTCTTAATTTTCCTAGTAGACACATCTATTACGGTGATGCTTACAGACAGTCGATTAGCAGCAATTTCTATCATCACCTTAATGCATTTCCTTATAATTATGTATATCTGTACACTCAAAGTTCATACTGTAAATTGTAGAATTTGCCGTTTATTTTAGAAACAAGTGTTACTGTGTGTATAACATGCAATGGTTTTTTTATCTGATGATATTTCTTGTAACAGGTTAACAACTGTAGCCTCTCGTGACGCGCCATTATTACAAATATCGTTATACACTGTACATTTGACATTTGTAACTTCCGCGACTGGAAACTACAATGAACGTTCATTATAGTTTACAAGCAACAAAACTTATCCTTTGCGCGTATTCACTGAATGATAGGATAACTAGATAACTATAGATTAATATATGTAAAAATTCATTGTTGAAAATTGTAGCTTTTTTTAAGTATTTGTTACAAGATATCCAGGCGCGGATTCAAGGAAAGGCGTACCGGGCGTACGCCCCCTAAAAAAAAAAAAAAAAAAAAAAAAAAAAAGAGTGAATAAACCCCCTGACGCAATGAAAAATGCTAAAATTTCTCAGCTTCCGGGGGCTTCGCCCCCTGGACCCCCTACCAGGGCCCATCCTGGATCCTCTAGGGCTTAAAACACCCAGACGCAATGAAAATTTATAGATTTCTTAGCTTCCGGGGCTTTGCCCCTGGACCCCTACCAGGGTTATTCTGGACCAGCTGTGGACCTGACTAGCAGCCATTAAATCCTATACCTTAGTCTTGTGGCATCCCCTCCACCCCACCCCAAAATGGAAATCCTGGTTACGGCCCTGGTGAGGGTGTAACTTCACCTATGAGGGCTAATTATATGGTTAAATTTTTTACTCCTAAAATCACTAAAATTCAGGAGCTTCCGGGGGTTCGCCCCCTGGACCCACTGGGGGCCTTAAGGCGGCCCCCAGACCCCCTGCCTCTGAAAAAAAAATCTACGCCCCCCCCTAACCAGAATTCCTGGATCCGCCCCTGAATATAGTGTTATTGGTAAAGACAGTTTATCGTTGCAAAACTGTCCCCTCCTTTTAGTGAATCCTATAATACAGTACAATACGAGGAATCCTATAATACAGTACAATACGAAGAATCCTATAATACAGTACAATACGAGGAACCCTATAATACAGTACAATACGAGGACCCCTATAATACAGCATCTTCGCTAGCCAAGGGTTTTCGGTCCGCTCCCGAAAACCCGTTGGCCTAGCGAAGATGACAGTACAATACGAAGAATCCTATGTACATATACTAGTACTAGCTAGTCTACTTCTTTCAGCAACAGTTATCTTCTAAAATGTTTCTATATGTATAGCAAAACTACATCAATATAACAAATAAGCAACTGTTACTATAGTAATCATTTGGCCAATTTGGAGCTCTATAAAAAAAATTGCGACTTTTTTCCCCTTCTAATTTCAAGAACAAACAAAGTTGAATATACATGTACATGTCAAATTGCTCAATATTTGTTTCTTTAACATTATGATAAATTTCATTTGAAACAGAATTTAAAACTATGTATTTTTTCTATTGGATGTAATCTTTAAAAGTATTCAAAGTGTCATTATTGCTGCAAGTTATTCTATTGTAGGGTACAAATATGATTAACATTGTTGCTGTTACAAGCTCGTGGGTACATGCATACAGGATATATTCGCAGCAAGATTACAGCAGTATTTTGTTCCCAGCAGTATCGTGTACAGTAAATTTTATTTGCATGGTAAAATCATGTTGCTTTGCAGCGAGTTTGCAGGAAGCCATAAAATATGGACAGGTGAACTTTTGCAGCAAGCTTTCAGCAGGCTTCATTTGCATGGTAAAATCATTGTTGCAAGTTTGCATCATACTTGCAGCAAGAAACACTTCTTTTGCGTTTATAATTTGGATGTACAGTGATATTTACTACAGACTTGTAGCAAATATTTGCTGCAGACAGGCAGCTATGTTTGCTGTAGAACTGCAGCTAGTCGAAATATATCAACCTAACATTTCGTGTATGCTTCTCTCAGCTCAAAATGTCTAAAGTTTTTAAAATATGTAAATGTGTATAAAATAAATAACCACTACCGTATACATGTGTGGATTACTTTCATTAATGATTGTAGAATTGTGATAACTCCGAAAAGTGCAAAGTTTGCAGCCTATTTGATGAAATATGAAATATGAAAATTAAAATTGACGTGCTAAGTTTGTTAGAGAGGGAAATTCTATTCGATCATGGGAAGTGGACAAATGATATGATGAAATAAAATTTGCTTTAAAATACCAACTGTGTGTTGTTATATACTACACCGAAAAGTTGCTTAATGAAATATGCAAATTAATGAGTTGCATTGATTTTTAGAACGCTTACATGTTTTACACTGCATGGTAAAATCAACGCACACTCCGCTGTCTGTTCCACCGGAAGCTCGGGAATATTCCACATGATCGTGCGGATCATGGATTTTGCGATTTTTGTCCTTCAGTCTGGAGTACTGTTTGAAGAATACATAACCAAGGAGACCCAAGACAACCGCTCCCAAAGCTGCGCAATAAATTGGAATTGCGTCAAATTCCTCTTCTTTGGTGGCTGTTCTTGATGGCTGTTCTGTTATAATTAACGTGCGGATGGCTGATGGTTTTTCTGAAAATACGAACAATGCATTTAAATTATTTAAGAAAAAAATTGTTCCTCAAAGAATAAACCTTTCATTTATTGTCAAATTTTCTTCCGATGTAGCAGAAATAATTCAAATAGAAGGCAAGAGAAGACGAGACATCAATTTTGAAGCAAAACGCCAATTATTTAAGGGGGAAATAAGAAATGAATCATATTTTTTCGGGTGATGTGGGTATCATTTAATTTTATTTCACGTGATCACCTAACGCCGATTCTCATTGGTTAAAACACGAAAAAATATAAGATTCATTTCTTATATCACCGAATTTTAGACGGTAAAACTCATCAATGCGCGACCGTCTAAAATCTCGGTATAACCTGCATATCACCCGAAAAAAATATAAGATTTATTTCTTATCATTTAATTTTATATTACAACAACAAATAATGTTTATTAGACTTTACTTGTTGTTCAGGTACATGATCGAAAATCACCTCAATTCTTAAAAGGTGTTTTAACCAATGAGAATCGGCGCTGGTGATCACGTGAAATAAAATTAAATTATAGTGTCTTTTCTTTTTTTTTAATAAGACAAAATAAACGTATCACTGACAACCTTTAATAATGGCATTCTAGTGTTGCATCTTTACAATGTAAACACATATTATGTATATATACACATTTCGGGGTCTGGGGGGGGGGTCTGGTACACTAAACATGGAGGAGGCAATTCTAACCATTGTCTGATGTGGCATTTAAATACCATTAAATTAACAACGATTGATACAATCTGGAGGGGGCTTAGAATTTTTTTTCTATAGAAAGGATTCGAACATACTGCGGCAAGGTTATTAGACGACATTCAACCAGCACAATTATAGACGGGGCACTTCAACCAAGCGCAATTATAGACGACACTCAACCAGCACAATTATAGACGACCTTCAACCAGCATGCAATTAAGACGACATTCAACCAGCACAATTATAGTTCTGAAATCAGAGAAAATAATTCCAACTGTAAAATTGGGCCTCGCATAAAAATAGAGGATCAAAGGAAACGTATAGTTATAACATTTTAGATGATGAATCAAAGAAGTTTATACAGGGTGAGGCTCACTATACACAATTACACAACTTATTTCTCCATTTTATAATCGATATTGTCCAAATGATTCAAGCATGTTCTCGACGATAAAATTGTTTTAATTTTCTTTCCTATTGTAAACTACTATTCGTCATTCCTGATTAAATTAATTATTGACAATTGTGCCTACGTTTACATTGAGTTTTCAGTTGTTGTGTTTATTTCAAAGTAATCAAACTATATAGAAGATGACCATCTTTTATTCTTTTTACAGATGATACCATCAACCGACAACAGAATTTTTGGACGATAGTAAATCATTAAAAAGTTCCCTATACGAAATTCCCCGTTTGGTAATCAAATGTTTCTGATGTGTTGCTTAGGTTTAAAAACTCTCTCGCTAAAAGTGCATACGTCACAACCGGTACTGGTAACTTAGTGGTCAGGGCGCTCGCTTTGCACCCGAGGGATGCCGGGTTCGATTCTTGATCCAGACGCCTCATGAAATCTAACGTTTAACATCTTTCATCTCTGCATTAGAGGTGAAAGTCACGGGACTTTCAGATCACAGGTCCCGTGTCATTATAGGTGTCTGCGCGATAAAAGTAACAATCTCTACAACGATTACCATTTTCTCATGAACTATGTTGCAATTGGAATCAATGCGCGTATGAATACAAACACATATAGTACAGATGTATGTCTATTCTAACACCAAAAAAGAAACATAATTGTATTTTTTTTTATAAGGATGCGAGCTGCGACGCTTCATGCTGGCTTACTTTAGATTAGCGTTAAAATGACAAATGTCATCCGGACACCGTTTAACGATAGAATTCCACCCCTTCACTTTCTTCGTAACAAAACAAAATTTGTAAATACGGTCTGTATGAGAAAGAGAAGTTAACTGTATTTGAACAACTCTATTGAACAATATTGCATTACAATTGAATTGTATGAACGGACAGACTTCCGATTTCCGTATTTTCGGGACATGAAAACGTAAGACGTATTTTGGTCTCAAAATCCGTACAAAATACGGAGAAATCGTAAGAGTAAACAGGTCTGCAATTCAGGAATTTATGTCCGTCGGATGGGACGTTAAAAGGTGCCCCGTGTCAAGGATCACAACCCCCTTGGCACGCAAAAGATCGTTTCCCTGATGTTAGAAAAAGAGAAGGCTCACTGAGGGCCGTCAGGGAAACTTCAACACTCAAACCAGACATTGTAGTCCGTTAACCGCCGTGAAATGGCTGAAATATTGCCAAAACGGCGTAAAACATTAAATAATCAATCAATCAATTCAGGATTTTGATATACATTGTCATGCTGACTTACTCTGCGACTTGCGGCAAAATGGTAGCAAATTTGAATCGAGAATTCAAACGACTCGCGTGCACACATTTTTCTTGGGAATTTTTTTTTCATTTAAAGGATTTACAAATATCAGAAAAAGTTTGTTACCACTGAATAAGACTTATTTTTACACGCATTCCATCTAATAGCTGCGAAATTCTTTTCGGAGTGGATCCGCTCCTATTTGCTACATGTACATTGCGAGTATAGGGAAGGATTTCTAACGGTGGTGTCAGAGGGGACCGAGACAGTTAGAATATTCTAACTACCGTAGCTTACTTCAAAGCACGTTAAATCAAAGTCACGACCTTGAGGTCTAATCTTGAGGTCCATGTACAGTGTACTTCATCTAGTTAACGTCTCTAGGATATGAGGGAGTTGATGTTGGGGGGAGGGGGGTGGGACAGGGACGCAATGTCGCTGAAACTACAAAGTTTCAATGCGTAAGTCAGTGTTTTATTAATGTTTGTTTCCTGTTGACAGAGATCAACGATATCTGGAATACTGTATCGCACAATGTCAATTGATGGAGGTTGTACATGAACTATATTTCGCGATTGTTTTCATATGCACTGGGTTTAACGCAACATCTGTGGATTCGGTTTCGTGTCGCTCTGCGGATGAATATTTCCCTTAATTTTGGAAGTACATGTATTCTGAGAACAATTTGTGCATGGATTGTCGGGTAGTGAAGTATTTCAACTGATGATACTCAAAGGCAAATTTAACCTAGGTATGGAAAAAGGTGGTAATTAGCGGACATTTGAAGGGGCGGGTCCAGGTAAGGGCGTAAGGCGTACCCCCCCCCTTTAAAAAAAAAGATATATATCGTTATAATCTGCTAGTATGGCTATTAGATGATGGCAATTTTCATTATTCCATTTAATTTAAACACATACTCCTGAATTTCTTTATATCCGCTATCCAATTTGATGGGTTCATTCATACACTGTAAAATTTCTGTTTCGGAGTCCGGCGGTTTCGACTCCTGCGATTAGTATTCCATTGTTATTGATGTGATAAATGAATTCGCCAAAGATGTGCGAGTGTCCAAAACAAAACGTCAAAAGACCTTAAAAGTTCGTATCAAGGGTGTTTGGACACCTTTTTTTAAACAATCCCAATAACGGTAAGTAATTCATATAATACATGATTTTGGTTGTTTTGTGTACACTAATTCGATTCCCATAGCTCATTTCCTAAATATAACCGGGGGGGGGGGGAGGGTGGGGGGTGACTCTAATACAATACTGGGTAATATCGACAGAAGGGTGTGTATTTTCAGCTAAATGTCTAAACTGGGTATTTTTTTTTACGCGTGCCTTTTGGAAGGGTCACTCAGATCTTCATTGATATCCAGAACGGGGGTTCAAACTATGATTTGCGTTGGATAAATAAACCGCAATTATGATACGTGTGCATGCAAAACAAAATTCTTGGTAAGTGTTATGAATATACAGCACAAAACTATTTTCCTTCGGTCCGTCCATCCCGGTGGTTTTGATCGCGGATTACGTTATTTTTTAAATTTTGCACAGTTCAATGTAGTTGTTTAGTATATATATTATAATCCAATGTTTGCAAAAATTACGAACTTATTATTTGTGGAGAATATTACAGTTTTATAGTACACTATTGCCATCACCTATGCGTGGTGGGTATCACTTTGTATATGTTGTCGGTCAGTAATCTATCATAATACCCTTACAGGCTTTAAACCATATAGAATCCTGCACATTAACGACATCTCAAGAATATCCCTCATTGTCTTCCAGTCGCTCACGCGTCAGAGGGGCATGGAAATGGTGGCCTCTGTTCTGCCTCACACAGTGAACTATTTTGGGGCAATTTTATCAGATGATATTGTGAGTCATCATGTAATACCCTAGCGGATGATCGTAAAATTTTCAGGGCTTCTGAGCTTCCCCATGGACCCTTAACCGTAATTCACGCGCCTCTCGTTCAAGCAAATCTGCCTAGGTATTGAAATGTATAAGTAACTCCTTAT
This sequence comes from Ostrea lurida, assembly GCA_903981925.1. Lineage (NCBI taxonomy): Eukaryota > Metazoa > Mollusca > Bivalvia > Ostreida > Ostreidae > Ostrea > Ostrea lurida. The sequence continues at coordinate 11,574 of CAJDSM010031819.1, forward strand.
CACCCTGAGTTTTGGAATTCTCGTTATGGTCACTGCCTGTTAGATCCATCACAATTCTATGTTAAATATTACATAGACAATTAATGGAGGAGAACTCGCATAAAAGATGTCACCACCGCTGACACGTTTAACTATAAAATAATAATGCCAAAGCCAGGAACCGTTCATAGTGACAATTCTTAGTTAATTTTATGTTTTAAGCTCAAACAAAGGTCCAAAAAAAATTTTCGCTCGCTTCACTCGGCTGAAATATTTGTACTGTTACGCCTCCCGCTCCCCTTTCAAATAGTCTCTGGATGCAGCCCCCTGATTTGGGGCGGCTGCCGCCCCTCTAATCCGTATACATCTTTTTTTTATAGTTTCTACTCCCCCAACCCCAATAAAAAAAATCTATGTTAATGATTTATGCATGTTCTTCAGTTTGTGGATATGATACACGATTAGCCTATTTGTAACATGTAACCGCTTTACTACATTGTTAGTAATAGATGATATTCAACAACAGTGCGGATTTAGAGGGGGGGCCCAGGGGGCCCGGGCCCTTTGGTGACCCAAAAATTATCATTAATGTATAAGAATAATAACTAAATTAACCCTAAAGTAATGCACTTGAAAAGCCCTTAAACCCTAGAGCTTCCCGGAGGGCTTCGCCCCTGGGCCAACCATTGTGGGTTTATTCATTAGACCTCTAGCCAGCGACGATATAGCAGGCCTCACTCTTTCCTAAAGGCCGGTGCCCCCCTTTCGACGAAATACCGCTGGATCCGCCATCTGATCAAATAATAATTAATCAGGTCTTGTCTCTAACTGCGGTCGAAGGTAACGATTTAAGAAGGTTATCTGATTTTAATTAGATGGAGACGATACATTAAGTCTCAAGAACGCAATGTTGGAATTTAGTTTCCAGTTGATATTAGCTTTCGACGACAGTTTTCCAGATTTTGTTTAAATGAAGAGAAATAATTTGCTAGAATGTTCATCCGCAAAACGATTGCCATTCCCCCTCTCGAAACCACAATTCAAAAAACAGAACTTACCAATTTTGCGTCAAACCCGGTGATATCGAGAATGTGCATGGGCGCGGGCATGGGCGTAGGAGCCGGAAGGGCAGGGTGGGGGGGGCATCTTTTTCTACATGTAACATAGTTTTTGTTTCACCCACACCTCCTTTTGTTAAAAATATTTTCAAGTTTATAATGATATTTACTAATTCAGTTAGTTCTTTATGTGCCTTTTTTACCTCTTTTTGCTAGTCACATTTACATATATGCTCATTCCAGGATTCGAACCCCTGGTCTGTAGTACATTTTACCACTAGACCATCATATATTAGAGATTTATTTAAACTTACAATTCGATAATTAACAAAAATATACATCTCTGACGCAAAGAATAAAACAAATTCCTAATAAAATATTTTGTTTCAAGTTTTTTAAATACATTTGAAAAACACTCGGTTTCATGATCACGATATAAAAAATTGTTCTATAGTTGCTTTTTAAACATTGATGATCACTCTTTAAAGAATCTATCAACAATTTCACACGGCAGTACTCCCAGGTGACCTTTCGTGAATCCTAACGTCATTCTACCAGACGCAATTTTCTATTTCGGAAGTGAAACACTTATAGAGGAAACAATAGACATGCAACGTCTCCTTTAAATTACGTTGTTGTGTTTAGTACTTGCCATCATTGTGCATGCTTTCAGTGTTTTCCTGTTACGTTTTTTTTTCCTTTTTGATCACTTAAAGTATTCCAATCGTTTAACCATACATCATCTTCTTCCTCTCTCTGTCACTCCGTCTCTTCTCTCTCCATTCTCTCTCTCTCTTCTCGAGTTCGTCTCTCTCTCTCCTTCTCGTGCGTCTCTCTCTCTCTTGTTTTTAAAAACTTAAATAAAACTTTCCAGGAGTTCACGTGGGCTCCTGATTAATGTCATTCCTGGGAG
>CAJDSM010031821.1:7100-24628 GCA_903981925.1 Ostrea lurida
AGAATACAGTCCCCATCTATGGTATGGATCCCTTATCCAAATGCCAAAATGGTCATGAAACTTAGGCGAATCACTTGATATAAATCATACCAACGCATTTACATGGCTGGCGGTGAGTGCTTCTTTTCAATAGAGAGCCATATTGGCTCCATTTTAGGGGCTAAATCCTTTAACCAGAATAAGGTTTTTCCAGTCTCACATCCATGCATTCAGTTTTTGTTAGAAGTCTGAGAGTAAAAAATATTTTCTAAGATCAATATATCTTTACTATATGGCCTTATTGACTTCAACTGTGGATCTATATTTGCTCGGAATTAAAATCGGATTTGTCTACATATTATAAATCCTATGACATTGTTAATAGTTTTTCATTAATGATGTAAGCTCTGCTGGATTTGTTTGGAAATTAATCTGTCACAGTTGAGAGTTGACCCAAAATGGTGAAGGAAGAGGTGATTTTTTGTCATCTGCGATACATCACTTGCATTCAATGAATAGAGCATGGAAAATGAAATGAGATGAAGTAAATTATGAATGCATGAAACAAAGACATTATCATTATAGGCTAAGACTGACATTCCGTATGTCTCAGATTTGTTTCATACCCTTTGTTAGACTGTCTTTTTCCTACTAGATTTGACTACGGGTAATCCCTTTTACTTTATTTCGACTAAGGGCTCACGGCGGGTGTGACCGGTCAGCAGAGGATGCTTACTCCTCCATGGCACCCGATCCTGCCTTCGCTTTTGTCGAAGGTCCGTGTTGCCCAACACCGATTTTGTATGTGTTTTTTTGGGATTATGATTACATTTAATAATGTGTTACTTCGCCATTTTATATCTAGAGTCGCTGGACATTGCCGCTACGAGTAGTATTAATTAGCAAATTTTTCGTAGTATCCTACCTACTTTTGGCAACCCGGTATCAGGAAAAAGAATAGATATGTAATCTAATTACCGTTTGGCGTTTGATGTATGTTTTAACGAGCAAATAACAAACATGTAGCGGTGAGGATTCTTTAATATATCAATGTTATGTTTAAGGTAATATCTAAAAGGCCTATATCTCGCATTTTAAATGTCAAGCGTGTGAGAAAGGAGGAACTACTACCTGTGCATGGGCGTAAGAGCCGGGGTCATGGGGCAGGGAGCATTTGCCCTCTCCCTCCCTTCTTTTGAAGGGGCCCTCTGCAAAACTTTGTTTTTGCCCAAACCCACTTATTATCAAGTATTTTTTCAAGCCATAATGTTACTATGTCTTAGAGTAAGAAAAACTATCGCTGGCTCCAGTAAGTGCTCTACTCAAGACCTTTTTCTCTACGTTTTGACATAAACTACTAAACAGTATCAAGAATCTCTTCAGAGAACTGTTCCACTACATTATTCAAAGTTGGTGTTAATCAGAATGTGGATCTTAAAAACTCTATAAGAGTTTTTGGATAACCTAAAATGCACAATGTTTCCAAATTTGGAGCTGCTACAACAACGTATCATTTTCTCCACACTTTACCAACGATTTCCTCCACGAGTAAAATTAAAAATCTCTAGGGTTTTTTCAGATTATAGATAAATTGCTTTTTAAAGAACAAAAACGGCACCCGAAATAGAATTCTACTTACGTTGGGAAACAAGCACATTATTTCTGGTTAAGAAAACACTCTGATTTCGCACCACACTAGTATCGGAGTAGATATTAGAGCAGCTTGGTTTCTTATATAGGTAAATTTTATGCTGTCTTTGAGACAGGTCTTTCCAACAATCGGTGGTATTCCTATGGGCACTAATTGTGCCCCCTTATTGGCAGACTTATTTTGTATTCATATGACAGGAATTTTGTACAAGAAACTGTTACGGGATAAAAAACAAAACTTGCCGTGTCCTTCAACCTTACATATGGTATATAGATGATGTGTTATCAATTAACAATCATCTATTTTCACAATTATGTCCATTTGTTGTATATCCCGAAGACTCGACATAAAGGACACACAGAATCTGACATTTCTGCTCTATTTTGGATATTTATCTTACTATTTGACTCTAATGGCAGACTGACAACTACATTATATTAAGCGTGATGACTTGACTTTGCAATCGTCACTTTCCCTTTCTATGTGAGTAATATACATTAACCTGCTTATGGTGTGTATATCTCCAGTTGATTCGATACGCAAGAGCATGCTATGCGTATGCGGACTTTTTAAAGCGAGGCAACTACTAACAAAAGTTGAGTGGTGCAGGGTTATAAGAATCTCGTTTATATGAATTTCGCAAATTTCTACGGTCGCTATAATGACCTTGTTTGCATTACATTATCACTAAGTCATATGTTGACTGATTTTGTTTCTACCCTTTGTTAGACTGTCATTTTTCCTACTAGATTTGACTACGGGTAATCCGTTTACTTTATTTCGACTAAGGGCTCACGGCGGGTGTGACCGGTCAGCAGAGGATGCTTACTCCTCCATGGCCCTGATCTACCTTCGCTTTGTCGGAGGTCCGTGTTGCCTACACGATTTTGTATATGTTTTTTGGATTATGATTACGTTTTGACACAATGTTACTTCGCTTTTATGTATTTATGTGACTATCTTTTTTTTTACCTTTTTTATTTGCTTGCTACATTTTGAAGCTTGCCTCCTCTTTTCCCCAGTTCAAAACAAGTCTGTGTTTATGTTCCCACTTTTTCCTTTCCATGCACATTTACCCCCCGCCTCTTTCAAAACAGAACAATGTATATGTGTTAATTGTTCGTAAAAAAGCTTCAAATATAATCCGCTCGGGCTACAATTGAGAGTTATGCGCCAATGGAGAATTTCAAGTCTCTGCTGCGTTTGAAAAAGGAGTAAAGTTGAGGAAAATGTGAGGAGCTTCTCTTCCACACAATTTCCAAGGGCATAACATTCATTGTTTGACCTTATACTTCACACATAGTTTAAGAAGGTTTTGAAGAAACGGAAAAGTATTATTTTATATTCAATTCGCTGGGTGTATTTGATTTAAGAATCGCAATGTATAGGGTGTCATCGGATGATGTAAATGCGACACATTTTGACAATTACGTATAAATAAAGCTTTATTCAACAAATTAGCAATAAGGTTGTCCACAGCAAAAATCCGGAAGTTAGAAATGAATTATCCCGTTGGAAAAGCCGAATTTCTATTTGAACTAATTAGATCCCTATAAATACTTATATCACGTGACGAACACATGATGATGGATAACGTAATGTGTATTTTGCATACCAGAGATCATTGTGACATAAACGGAGAAAACTGGGCGTATGGTTAGTTTATCAAAGTACCAAACCTACTTTGAAAGTATGGATTTTTTTAATGCGTGATTATTGAATGATATTTGTATAGGCGCCATTAACAGTCATGCGAAGGTCACTATGTAGATGTGGTTTTAACATGACCTAGGCCATAACTTATCACCGAGTCCTTGAATTAGAATAATATTTTACAAAAGTGTTGCCCTTTACCCTAGAAAGTGTCATGATCTTGAGCAAAGTCACTGGTAAAAGTTCAAGGTCAGAATGCATATACCGTTTTAACATTTTCCGGGTCATAACTTTTCAGCGAGTGCATGGATTGTAATTATATTTCACAAATTGTTGTTGTGGACTTAAAAAAAAGTATCCTTACTCTGAGACACGTTCACTGCTCAAAGGTAACTAGGCACATATAAAACAATGTGTTAAACGTAATCATAGTCCCAAAAACATATATACAAAATCAGAAGGCATCAGAGATGCTATAGCCGAGTTGCAGGTAACATTTTCGAAGTTTTTTTTATTGTCTGAGCAGGTGAGTCATGAGGCCCTTGGGCGTATTTATCGATCTCACAAAATTAAACAACTTTTGTTCAAAATGTCTTAACAGATTATTAACGAGTAAAACATTATCAATTGCAACACTAAATCGTCTGTAGAGGTGAGCTATTTAGGCCTGCAAGGCCTTTATGATACGGTTCCATAGACCTAGCAAAACTAAACAACTTTTGTTATGCATATCTTAACAAAATGTTTTAATTTAAAGAGTTATGAATAGTGACCTTCAATCGTTCGTATCGGAATCATTGTTCTATCTACACAACAAACATAAGGTTGAATGTGATATTGCATATCAGAACATAGAAATACAATACTTTGGAATACCTTGCATCAATGGAAAATTCTTTTTGACAATATCAAATGATCATAATATTGTTATTCTAAGGAACATTTTTCTGCTTTTGTTTTTGCAGTTATTAGCCTATTTATCCATTTTTACCGTTATTCTTAATATCATTATTTTTTCTACAGTTATATTCAAATGTAAACACTGAACAATAAGTGTATTGTTGTGAGTATGAAAATGTGAGAGATGTTATGCAAAGCATGTGTGTTCTTGTCCTATATGCCAATATTTGTGAATACAAAATAATAATTATTGAAAAAAGAACCCAAAATTTATATATCTTTGCCTTTACATATAATCACCTTTTTTCTATTGAAGCAACTATCACAAAATGGGAAGGTTGGATGAACATTGTCATAATTTTCCTTCTTAATGATTGCAATTACCATCCATATTAAGTAATACATCCAAGCATGAAGCACATATGGGATTTTGTGCATTTTCATTGTGCTGGCAGCTAGCTGTATTTAGTCGTCCCATGTTCTACTTTTTTGTATCTCTTTTTTAACTTATCCCCTTCCCCATCCTTTCTTTTCGTTCACGTATACATAATACTACACAAAATCTAGAGGCGCGTGTACATTCCTTGTACTGTCAGCTGTCTCGTAATACGAATCACATGGACGAATAGGGCTGGTATTTACCTCAGGAAAAATTTATTTAAATTTTTGACAGAACAATGGCGATTCTACTGCGCATAAATCTTAAATTCCAAAAGACCTTAAACATTTTAGCGGTTAAATTCGATGCTTCTCATGGATGGTTCTTAAATTCAAAATCAGTCAAATATGCTTAAAAATCAATAACAAACCCCTACCAAAAACAGTTGTCTTTTAATTATAAGAGATTTAAGAGATTACATTCATTTAGCTTTGAGAATGTTTCTTCGAGGGAACAAATCGACGCCTGAACTAGATATTATCATGTTGCAGTTTATTATTCAGACTATTTCATGACAACAAATAGAATTATGTTGACCTCTTGTGTTTGTGTGCGTGCACCAATGTCTGGATATCATTTAAAGACCTTTAAACATAGACCATATTTACGCCCCGTGAGTTATCTGTAAGTATCAGATGTTTACTTTGATTTCAAGGTTACGAACATCGTCGGAAACCCAAGGTCAGTTGCACTACTTTTACCAAACGTGAGACACAACATCGTAACTCTTAACTCTTTAAAATGCATGACCATACGTGACCTTTTCAGGAGGCAATGGCGGCTGCCATGAAATCATATAAATCATGATTACTACCGGTTCTTGTGGTAAGCATAGCGGAATACCAAGTCCTTTAAAAATTAAAATTAAAATAAGAAGGGAAAAAGTGGTTAGACTACGAATACTGATGAACATGTAGAGTTGTACATAGAATTGTGTGCAGTGGTAAATACTTGGTAAAACAGTATTTTTCCTTGTAATTCTTTACAGACACAAACTCATCCCTCAGCTTCAATAACTTTAATAATTTAAAAACATCCCGCTTAGCTTTGTACCTAATGCAACTTAAACTTATCAAAATCCGCACTCCCAAAGTAATTTAGAAAGTTTTTTGTCACTTGTTAAATATCACAATACAGATTGGTAATGAGACCAATCACATTAAGAAGCTCCAACTAAAATTCCTGCATTGTGTCTCACGGGAGGAAAAAGAAAAGCAACCAACGGTGGCTTTCCGCCAATGGATTACGAACTGTTCAGTAATAACTGGATTTTCAGTTATTACTGAAATCAAAGTATACATACCAAAAACACAACTCGTCAACAACTGTGTAAAACCATTAAGATTGACGATGTATGGAATAGGTATGGGCGCCACGTAATTAATGAAAACCAATTATTGTATTGCGAATTAGTATAAGAACATGTAAGATATTACCAGATAGTGATGTATTGCAAATGTCTGAGGGATAATCATGCTACCAGAAATACATGTAGTAATTCAACGAGTCCAAAATTGACTAACACCTAGAGTCCACCTCAGTATAGATGAAAGTTTTATCGCCCTGGAGTTTGTATTGTTGCAATGGTTTGGAACAGTGTATGCCAATGCTATTTTGTTTGATCAACAAATAAATGTATATAGCGAACATGTATCAATTTCATACCTGCAGTGAAAACTAAAAAAAAATCCAAGAGGGGCACACTCGAATCTCTGGATAGAACAGAGATGGAATGAGGTGCTTCGAAAAGATGATCAGTCTATGTTCATGGAAATGTGTGCAAAGAGTTTGTGGCAACAAACAGAAATACAAACGATCCTAAGATATGGAATTCTGTAATGAAAAAACAGTAAATACATGTACAGTGTATATTGCCATCTCTTTAAACACAAATGACATAGATGATCAGGGTGGATATTTTTCTTGTCTGGTAGAATTATTTTCCTTTTCCTCAGATGCACTCCATTATTGTCTTTCACGAAATAAATTCTGCATCAGCTTTATTTAAATTAGAATATCATTTCAGAATTTCAAAACCCTAAACGTACAATGGTTCTACTACACAACAGTTGAATATCGAACCTTCAAACCGTCGCATGACTTAACATAATTTTATTACAAAAGTCGATGATTGTCATCGATAGATCATTGGTAAAAAATCAAGAGACACTTATAAGGAGATCCCTTAAAATATGACAAACAGATAACAGTGACATTTTAAAGACAAATATTCCCTAACATTGTCATTTCCATTTAAATAATGCGTAAAGCGGGAACTAAACGCACGGTAGATGTATACCCTAGCATTGTAATTTTATTTAAAGGGGCATGGACACGTTTTGAACTTAATATGTTTAAGTTTTAGACTGCCAGTTTTAATGTTTGCAATGCTTGACTAAGGTATTTCTAATTGTCAGGAAAAATGTTAACGTCAACTTGTGACTTACAAGTGAGATACAGCACTTATAATTCTTTGTTATGTAAACAAGGCCTGAACCATGATTTGCGTACATATATTGAATATGCTACTAAACGTTCCATTTAAAGCAGATTTTTTTTTTCAAATTAGAGGTTCATTCTAAACACAATTAAACAGTGTCTAGTGTTTCTCACATTTCATGTTGTTTTAAACATGATATTTTCTACAAAGCAATCTTTTCTGTAAACATAAACGAGACTCGAGCCTTGTTTACATAACGAAAATTTGTGAGCGCTGTATCTTACTTGTAACTGAGCAACTGACTTTCAAATTTTTGCTGATAACTACAAATAACTTGATTGAGCATTTTAAACATCAAAATTGGCAATCTAAAATTTGAACAATTTTTAGTTCAAAACGTGTCCATATCCCTTTAAATGTGTAAAGCGGGAACTAAAGAACTTGTCAACGTTTGTTGGTTAGATTGAATCATGATCGATACAATTCAAAATTACGGACCGTCTGTATTGAAATACAGGATCGTTCAACTATATTTGATTCAAATGCATTTAACCACAGAATGGAATTTAATCATAGTCCCCAAAACACATACAAAATCGAGTGTAGTATGTAACCTGTGTATGGAATGCAAATAAAAATCACAACGATCAGTATTATGTACTTACGCAGCGGTTTTGTATAACAAAATTTTACTAAAGGTTGGTATTTCGCAAACTTTACAGTTGTTATCGATCTATTTTTTAAACACGACTCGTCATTAAGTTGAATCTATGTTTCACACTAATTGTGATAGCTTAATGGTCCTTTTAGCATTATGCCTAATTTTCTAAAAAACAAAAAATGAATCGAAACATGAACAGGCGTTTATTTACGAGGATGAAATGGTGCTTACATATTTGTAATGTGATCAAGTGACTCAGAGAATAGTATGTTCAGTGTTTAAACTAAATGTATTATCTTAATGTATTTAAGAAATGAATGTTTACCGGAGATTGAACTGATGTTGCCTATTTGCAAACTATATAATCCGCATAGCGGATTATATTATGTTTGCAAATAGGCAACATCGATTCAATATACGGTAAACTTGAAAATTCTAAAACAGTAATTTCTTATAATTAATTTTCGACTATTTTGAAGTTCGTATAAACTTGATTCCGAAACTCTGAAGTAACAAAATAAATGTCCAAAGTTCATGTCGTAGGAATTTATGGTTCAACCAACGGCCATAATAACGGAATTCGATCATTGTTCTGTGACGTGTAAAACTGTGACGTACGAAAGTTCAGTCTATACCGGTAATGAATCGTAAAATTGGGTTTAACAACGGATATAAACCTGAAAACTTTGTAAATAGAACAGATAGGGAAACCGTGTGCAAAATTTAATTATTTAGAATTAGACGAAAAACTCGTTTCCGTCACTATTCATTGAAAACGTTGATAAAGTAAGTCAAATTTCCCTCAGTAAGATGGATATCGTATATACCTCGCTGTGCGAAATACTGTTCTGCAAGCAGACATTTCAACAAGGATGAAAATTATGTTCTATCAGCTACCTTCGTAGAGAATATAATGAGGTCTTAAAAAAGGAGAAAAATCTGTCATAAGCAGGTGGATTTAGAACACGGCGTGTGATGCAGAAAATAGCTTTATTGTATGCAACATAGAAAAATCATCCTTCTCTAACTTCAAATTGCTGTGATACAAATTATCAAGTCGTATTGGGTGTAGACAGGCATTGATATAAAACAATTAAACGAGATAAGAAAGTATTTTACGCAATCGCTTTATATGACAAAATGTTACGTAGAAGTTAAATTGTCAATAATTCACACATTCTATCTTTAAAAATAATGAAATATATTTTATTTTTCAAATTAAAATTCTTTCGAAATTAAGTGCGAAAAAAAATCCTTTCGTAATAGTTGGTATCTATACAGTAAACTTAAAGCTTACAATACTCAATAATCTGTTTGTTTTAAATCAGAATGAAATAAACCCATGTTGTATGTGTTTCACATACTCAAAGTCTTACATGTATGTTTAACACTGACACATTTTATTACGTAATATTAGGATAGCATTAAAAACTTTCTTACCTGTCACAGGTAAGCCATCCAGTTCACATAATATCTTTTGATGTGTTCACATAATTTATTCTGATGTGTTCACACAATATCTTCTGCATGATGTGCTCACACAATATCTTCTGATGTGTTCACACAATATCTTCTGATGGTTCCATGTTGCCTGTTCTCCGACTGTGAATAATCCTCCGATGTCCGTGTTCTTTAAATTAAGTCTGGTCGGAAATATAAACCACTGCTGGCGCTCTTTAATTTGTATCTTTAAATTCCTATCGGTAAATCACAATATGATTGCGAACACGTGATTGGGTCTTAAAGTAATTTTGTCTTCCTGTGATATTATCATATTTACCAAAATCAATGACTTATATAGATGTCTGTGGGACACGAACGTAAGTTTTTATAGAGTCTTTGCTGATAGTTATTGAAAAAAACCAACTATTGTTAAACATAAGGCATTTCAAAAGTTTTCAAATAAGTAAATGTTATTGCAAAACATTAAATTCATTGAACATAAATCTGTTTTATTAATTTTATTATGTTATGCAATTCTCTTTTTTTCACAGATATCAAAATAATAGAAAAGTTCAATATGCTGATACCTTTGGTGCGAGGAAAGAGCCTAAAACATGTCGCAAATATAATTAGCCTCTTCATTTAACGCGGGAAAATTAATTACACAGTTGACGTGAACAATTGCATTGTGAGGTCATATTAGCTGCAATGTTTTGTTTCTTTCAATAAGCAACTTATCAACAATAGCGAAGCCTATAAGGGGCACAGGCTCCGACAGATTGGTTGGTGTCCCTCGGATTATCCTTCGAGATATAAAGAATTGTCGTATGTTCAGTCGTCAATTCATATACCAAAATAACAAATTGTCACGTGCCGTTAAAAAAACATTTTTGATAATTCCTCTGCGGATCTCATGTGTTCCATTTCGAAATGTTCAGTTATAAATTGTAAAACCTGTGATATATTAATTACTAGGAATTCCTTTACTAGTAATCTCACAGGACGTGATTTCTGTACCAAAACCTTCGAAGATTTGACCTGTAAATCTTCTAATGTTGTCTACGCAGGGTGTACTCTGTGGTTTGATTTATGTTGTGGAAACAAAGGGGTCACTCAACAAAAGACTATCGGGGCATAGATTTCAAAATTAATAATGGTGGAACCAAACTTTTGTAACCAACATTTTAATTCCCCTGACCATTTCATCCTGTCAATGAAAGTTTAGAATTTTAGGGGAAAAAATGCCAAAAATTTTCATGTAGCAATATTCCATCATCACCTGCATATTGGTGTGTATGTCTCTCAACTTATTCGATATCGCAAGAGCTTGTTCTGAGTATGATCAGTTTTTGAATCGAGGCAGCTTCACTTACAGCAAGTTGTTGTTTGCAGGGGTTTCAACCAGTCACGTTTAAAGGCAGCCATTTCGTAAATTCTACGGTCGTTAAACAAGTTGTTCACCAATATGACCTATCATTGAGTACAAATGCTGTCTGATGTGTTTAACCATTGTTAGCCGTTTTTTCACACACGATTTGCAGCCTACGGGACGTTCCGTTTCCTGATCAAGACTATGCGGCTCACGGCGGGTGTGACCGTCAACAGGGGATGCTTAACTCCTCCATAGGCACCTGATCCCACTCTGGCTGTGTCCAGGGGTCCGTGAATTGCCCAAACTCTTGTTGTGTAATTCTAATGCTAGGACTTACGAGATTGATCACTGTTCGTTATATTTGCCTTTACATAACATTGAGTCGAATGCTTCTCCATAGCAATTGTTATCAAATTTGCCTATTGATTTTTGACCGGATTTGTTTTATTCTGATCAAGACAATGGGTACACGGTGTGGTCATGACTGTTATGCATTTTTTTTCTGCGATGGTAGTTGTCTTTCACACCCGAAAAATTAACAAAAGGAAGATTTTATTGCTTTTAAAAATTATTTCATTCTTTTTTTCGATTTGGATATTTAAATTTCCCCAAAGTGAAAAAAAAACCTCGGGAAAAAATAAAAGACACCACAGGCTCTTACTTTAACACTGAAGGTCCCTGTCAAACTAATTTTAAATACCTGCAACATCAACAAACAAGTAACCATTATAATGATAATCAATAAGACAGAATAATAAATCGGATTATTCCGATTACTTGTACTATATAGCGCTTATGTTGGAGTAGCTGGTCAACAGGGGACGATACTCCTATGCTTGCCCTTCTCCTAATTTGTATTTATAGGGATTATGTAATGGGTCCATTGTTCGTTATCTTCATTTTTTTGATTAGTCATAATGACAATATTTATTTAAGATTTGTTAATTAAAACATGATGAACTCTTTAATTCTAAATGTAACACCCTATGTCAATATTAATCATCAAAGAATGTATTCAGAAATTACGTTTGATGGTGGTCGAAAAAATAAATGAAACTGATCAGTCAATCGCAATATTTAATCGCCCAGGTTTTAATTCAGTCAATGGGACAAATGAATTTAAAATAAGTCTACTCTAGGCACCTGATCCCACCTCTGGTGTGTCCGGCGTCCTTGTTTGCCCAACTCTTGTTTGTATTTGTATTTGGGACTTTACGAGATTGTGAACCACCTGTTCGTTATTCATTGGCCTTTATATGAAAACCAAACAAAAACCCTCAGAAACCAAAGAAATATTGCAGAATCCTTTAAATGTTTTACCAAGTCTCCTATCGAATATCTCTCAACTAATGTTCTCTTGAAGGAAACTTTTTTACTGTTTTACGTCCACTCGAGATATGGAGGACGTCACCATTGCGGTGAAGGCTGCAAAATTTAGGCCTATGCTCGCCACTCGGGGGGCCCTTTGAGAAAGGCTTAAGGAGGGATCTTCGTGCCACACCTGACTGTGGCAATGCGGGACCTCGGTAATTTCCGGGTCTCATCCGAGATGACCGCCCCATTTAGTCGCCTTCTTACGACACGCAAGGGGATGCTAGATCCCCACGGGTTGAAAATTCCTAGAACTTTAGGTTAAACCTTTTCAATTCTTTACACCACCATTTTTCACGATAAATTAAGGACTAGGGTTTTGATCATAGACAGATGCTTCTTTAATATAAACCGAATTCAGAAATATTCTTATCTTGTGATCAATCACCTAAAAATTACTTTAAAATCCATTTGGATTCTGAAGTTGATATAAAAAGATTTTCTGATTGACAATATCTACTTTCAATATTATGTCGGAATTATCATGGGTACAGATTGCGCTCGTGTCCTAACCTGAGTTTGTATTCTTATGAGGCTGAATTACTCAAAAATTTCTATATGAGCAAAAGAAATATATAGCTGTGACCTTCAAATCAACATTTAGGTACATCAAGCGTACTCATTTTCATTCATATATCAATCAGATATATCCCAGCTTGAAATAAAAGACACCACAATCTTTTCAATTTCTTTCATACCTGGATGCTATACTGAACAGAGACATTAACCTAACATCTCAACTTTATGACAAATGGTATGACTTCATCTTCCCCCGTCGTCAACTTCCCATCTTTTTATGTGTGTGTGCATTATCACCTGCATATGGTATTCACGTTTCCCAAGTGATTCAGTAAGCGAGAGCATGTATGATCGTATGATCAATCTGAAATCAATTCTGAAACCGAGTTGAAGGTTAACTTGATATAAAAGTTAATGTTACGGGCGGGTTTCAACATTTTTTCACAATCAATCAAATTCGTTGTAAATGGTCTAACCAGATCAATAGAGAATTGCTCATTCCACAAAATTGTAGAGGTCATGTACAAGCAGATACGTATGCATACTTACAGGTATAGCCTTAATAAGTTTCGATATTCTTTAGGGGGGGGGGGGGGTCCTAAAGAATTGAACCCTAACATCAAATACAGGACAAAAACCAGTGTTAACTGCAGTATCCGAAACTTTATTGCACATCACAGTCATTTAACGGTAGATGATCCGAAGCCATGTATTTATATTCATTCAAGCCTTTTGGGGCGTCTTTTGATAGACCAGGACCTAATTCGAGATTAAAAGACTTTATTGCATTATCTGCTTATTTAAATAATGCAACAAAAAAACCCGCTTTCCTGCATCCTAAAATGTAAGAAAAATTGCTAAAAAAAGAATGTAACGGATGTGAAACATCAGGAAGCTACACTACATAGGGATTTTTGCACACAATGTACCAGTTTTAACAAACGGTACACCAGGTTCTTGAAAAGCCCCTTAAAGAATTGATACATTTGTAAGTTAACGCAAAATCTCATTAGTGGCACCGCTTAAGTCCTACGGCCAGTGGTTTGAAAAACCTCGAGTCTTTATTAAATATCAGGACGCCCTCGTAAAAGAATGGACTTTTGTGGTTGTGAAGAGGAAGACTTTCAAACACTCAATCTTGATTTCACTTTTAAATAATTATCTCTCCTTACAAAGGGCATAGCCATCAATTGAAAAACTTTATCTTTACTCACGGATGATTTACAACAAGTTTGGTTGACAATATTCCAATGTGTCTTGAGTTAAGAAGATGGTGTGGTGAGCTAACAGACAGAAAACGGACAGGCATACGTCAGAGAAACTTACTTGCACTTCCATCTCAGTTTGACTGATAAAAACCGTTTCGCGCAACCTGAAAAAAAAACGAAATCAGAAAAAGAAACTTGAATCGAACACAATATATACATATAGACTCATAATTTCATATCTGAAAAATTATACAATATTTTTTTCCATTAATCTTAATTTAACCTTTGGTAGAAACTAGAAAAAAAATACAGCTTATCACAAAATAATGACAACTTCCGGTACACATTCACACTTCATATTTACAATGTACGTGCACTTCTTTGAATCTTTTACATTCACTNGTATTTTTTTCCATTAATCTTAATTTAACCATTGGTAGAAACCAGAAAAAAATACAGCTTATCACAAAATAATGACCACTTCCGGTACACATTCACACTTCATATTTCCGTGCACTTCTTTGAATCTTTTACATTCACTGAATCTTTTCTCTTATATTTCCTTTGAAATTGACATGGCGTTTAAATCATCCAATAAATGCATTTTTGTTGCAAACTAGTTGGATCCGGTTTTGTAGTGTCACATGTCCGCATGGTCATTACCATATATGGAACGATTCCAAGGTCAAAGGTTGAATTGGCTGTTCCATTTAAAGTAACAAAACTATCAACATTATGATATTTTAGAACTTAAATCNAAAACTATCAACATTATGGTATTTTAGAACTTAAATCTAGTTTATGCTTGGAGAGAGATACTATAAATGATGTCAATAAGACAGAAAAATAAATGGATTTATTCCATTACTTGTACTAGTATAAGCGTTATGTTGGGAGTAGCTGGTCACAGGGGAGCTTCATCTATGCTTGCCTTCTCCTAATTTTGTATTTCAGGATTTTATGTAAGGTCATTGTATTGTTATCTTCATTTTTTGAATAATTATGACATATTTATAGTAATTTATATTAACATAATGAACTCTTTAAATTCTACTGTACATACGTGTCAATATAATATCAAGGATGAATTCAGAAGTTACGTTGATGTGTCGAAGAAATAATGAATAATATCAATCGCATATTTAATGCCCAGTTTTATTCAGTCCAATGGAAAATGATTTAATATTCTACTGGAACCTGATTCACGTTTGGATGTGTCAGGGGGTCGTGTTTGCACCCAACTTTGTTTTTGTATTGATTTGGAATTCAAGATCTGCCACTGTTGTTATCTTTGGCCTTTATACTGATTCAAAACTTAAAAACTAACAAAGAAATATTGGCAGAATCTTTAAATGTTTAACAGTCTATCAATACCCTCAATAATGTATCTAACGGAAAATTTCAAACGTACTATTTTAATCGAAAAATTCCAACGATTGATTGATTTGATTATTTACTGTTTTACGTCCACTCGAGAATATTTAACTCATATGGAGACGAAAAATTGCCGGTGAAGGGCTGGCAAAATTTAGGCTATGCTCCCACTCGGGGCCTTTGAGCAGGGGGGATTTTTTCGTGCCACACTGACTCACCTGCTGTGGCACGGGACTCGGTATTTCCGGTCTCATCGAATGAACCCCCATTTAGTGCCTCTTACGACCAGCAAGTGATGCTGAGGACCAATTCTAACCGGATCCCACGGGTTGAAAATTCTTAGAACTTTAGGTTAAATCTTTTCAATTCTTTACACCACATTTTTCACGATAAATTAAGGACTAGGGTTTTGATACATAGACAGCTGCTTCTTGAATATAAACGGAATTCAGCAAATATTTTATCTTGTGATAATCACCTAAAAAATTACTTTGTAAAATCCATTTGGATTCTGAGTTGATATAAAAAGATTTTCTGATTGAGAATATCTACTTTCATATTATGTGGAATATCATGGGTAAAGATTGCGTCCTGTCTAAGCTTAGTTTGTATCTTTCAGGCTGAATTACTCAAACATTTCTATATAATAAGCTTGTGACTTCAAATTAACATTTAGGTATATAAACGTGTTAATTTATCAACAATACTCATTTTATTATTATAATAAGTATATCCCAGCTTGAAATAAAAGACACCAAAATCTTTCAATTTCTTTCATCTTGGATGCTATACTGAACTAGACATTAACCTAACATCTCAATTTATGAAAATGGTATGACTTCATCTTCCCATCGTCAACTTTAATATTTTTATGTGTGGTGCTTATCACCTGCATATGGTGTTTCACGTTTCCCAGTGATTCCAGTAAGCTAGAGCTAGTATGATCGTATGATAAATCTGAAAACCGGTGAGGTTACTGATATAAAAGTTAATGTTACGGGGGGTTTCAACATTTTTTCAAATCAAATTCGTTGTAATTGGGTCTAACCAGTCTATTAGAGAATGCTACATTCACACAAATTGTAGGTCATGTACAGCATGATACGTGATAACTTACAGGTATAGCCTTAATAAGTTTGTATTCTTGTACGGGGGGGGGGGGGGCTGTGTTAAAGATTGAACCTAACATCAATATACAGGACAAACCAGGTTAACTGCAGTATCCGAAACTTTATTGCACATCACAAGTCATTTAACGGTAGATGATCCGAAGCCATGTAATTTATATTCATTAAGCTTTTGGGGAGTCTTTTGATAGACAGACCTAATACGGAGATTAAAAGACTTTATTGCATATCTGCTATTTCATATGCAAAAAAACCTGCTTTCCTTGCATCCTAAAATGTAAGAAAAATTCTAAGAAAACGGATGTGAAAATCAGGAAGCTACACTACATAGGGATTTTTTTGCACACAATGTACCAGTTTACAAACGGACACCACACGGTTCTTTGAGAAGCACTTTAAGAATTGATACATTTGTAAGTTAACGCAAAATCTTCATAGTGGCACCGCTTAAGTCCTACGCCAGTGGTTTGAAAAACCTCGAGTCTTTATTAAATATCAGGACGCCCTCGTAAAAGAATGGACTTTTGTGGTTGGTGAAGAGGAAGACTTCAAACACTCAATCTTGATTTCACTTTTAAATTAATTATCTTCCTTCAAAGGGCAAGCCATCAATGAAAAATTTATCTTTACTCACGGATGATTTAACAGTTTGGTTGACTTATTCCAATGTGTCTTGAGTTAAGAAGATGGTGTGGTGAGCTAAACAGACAGAAAACGGACAGAATACGTAGAGAGAACTTACTTGCACTTCACACTCAATTTGACTGATAAAAACGGTTTCCGCGCAAACCTGAAAAAAAAAAACGCAATCAGAAAAAGAAACTTGAATCGAACACAATATATACATATAGAACTCATAATTTCATATCTGAAAATTATACATATTTTTATTTCCATTAATCTTAATTTAACCATGGTAGAAACTAGAAAAAATACAGTTATCACAAATAATGACACATTCCGGTACACTTCACACTTCATATTTCAAGTCGCACTTCTTTGAATCTTTTACATTCACTGAATCTTTTCTCTTATAATTTCCTTTGAAATTGACTATGGCGTTTATCATCAATTAAATGCATTTTTGTTGCAACTAGTTGGATCCGGTTTTGTGTGTCACATGTCGGCATGTCATTACCATATATAGGACGATTCCAAGGTCAAAGGTTGATTGGCTGTTCCAATTTAAAGTAACAATAATCAAATTATGATAATTTTAGAACTTAAATTCTAGTTTAGCTTGAAAATGAATAACAATAATGTTTTCTGTTGTTGATTTATTGGATGATGAAGGAAACTAGATTGCAATGCGGGTATGATTTTTTTTTCTGAAATGCTATTTTCCTTCTCTCCAATAAACAACAGAAAGCATTTGAATTGTTTAATTAAGG
>CAJDSM010031823.1:401-10842 GCA_903981925.1 Ostrea lurida
GGGTCAAAAGGGAATGCTTATGCCTCCAGGGGTCCGTGTTTGCTCTACTCTTGTTTTGTATTCTATTTGGGACTTACGAGATTGATCACTGTTCGTTATCTTTGCCTTTGATATTTGGAACCTGGTCCCTCTGGTGTATCCAGGAGTCAGTGTTTGCCAACCTTTTTTATTCTGCTTGATAGCTCAAGTTCAAAATGATCTTTGAAATCCATCCAAAAATTGGCTCATCAATTACAGTGATGCTTAAAAGAAACAACCAGTCATGTATGAAAATACGTCGTATCAACTCGATATAAAAATTGATATAACGCTTAATGATAACAAGGACTTCTGGAATATCTTTATTATTACTTTTAGATCTCGTCGCTTTGATGGCAAAACCTCCTAATTCTCACATTAATGTGCAGATGTTGAATATAAGAGCAGAGCTATTGGTGACTGTACGTACTAATGTGAACAGATGTTGAATGTCCAATGTTTTGTATTATTTCTTTGTGACAGAGGACAACGACAGAGAGCTGTATATGCATGAAATGGAGAGATTAGATATGCAATTTGATGAGAAGTGTAGACTTATGTTTAAATCAATCCGAGAATCGATGAGATTTTTGATAAGGGTCTCATTGGCGAAATATAACTATAAAATGAACTTTACATAGTTGATTTACATTTTACTGGACATCACAACTGATCTGTTGTCCACTGTGGCAGTGGATGCCACTTTAACATTTACAGATTCTTCAATACTGGTTATCCAACCATATCCTGTAAGCCACGGTGCTATCTTACTAACATTTCATGATATTATTGTACTCGGTAAAACCTATTGTGTTTAAACACTGGTACAACGTTTCTGCTATTAGGAATAAATAGGGTCACGACTTCTACAACCTTTTTTTATCAAAATTAACTTGTACACTCAGTGGGGTTGTTATTTCTATAGTTCTAAAGTGATGGAAGCTAGCCGAATCTGATGTTGTCTTGTACGAACCCTTTGCTCACATTAATATTTATTAGATAATTTTTTTCTTGAGACATCTTGTTTTATCATTGAAATATAAATTAGTTCTAATTCATAAATAGTACTTTGGTACTTTTTAAAACTGGAATGCGGATGGAACAGGTTTTTGAGAAGACAGGACTAGTTACACATCTTTATTCATGCTTAATTACGATATGTACAAGAGTTCATAGATATAATGGTAATAGTTTAATAATGATCAATGTAAACGTAACTTTGGATATACCTCCATTTTTGAAACGTGTAGTCGCATAATAATCAACGCGCATTCTTGTATACAAATTAATATACACATTAGCACATGGATTCACTATTTGCATATGACTTAGAGGGAATAGTGCTGGTAGTGTAAGTCTACTTAGGGCGATGTCCTGAAGTTCCCATGATGTTGGAATGTTTGTCACGTTTGATGAGTTATTCTAGCTATTACGTAGATATAGGTAATAATCAAATAGACAATAACATATATGATTTGGGGAGGAGGGCAAAAGAGCTCCACTAGTCAAAAAATCCGCCACTTGCAGCTGAACACTAGGCGAAATCTTGATGATATTTATTTCGTTTTATTGGTGATGTTTTATATAACATGCATTCAGGAAGTTAGCTCCGAGTCTTCTGAGAGAATGTGACTAGGAATGTCCATAGAAATAGGTGAATTTTATTGAAAATCCAAGTACTGACTTTCATTAGGTGAAATAGACATGATTAATTACTGAATCCTCTCCAGTTGAAAGGTTTGTGTCGCATTCAATTTTGAAAAAGCGTTTAATGGGGACATGATTAGTATTTATGATCGAGGAGTAGTTGAATAATCTTGAAATTTTTACATTATGCTGCTTGAATTTTACACAGGTTCTATTTCCAATATAAAGTATTCAAATACTTTATTTTTATGCCCGTTACAATTTCAGTTTTTAAAATTTTATATTATCCATAGTCAGCGATCGGTGTGAATACTTCATATATTGTCTATTTGTTTTGATTTCGTTGGACAGTCATTTTGTATACTTTTAAAACAAAACAATCACAATGTTGGAGAAGATCGGTATGCGTCACAATTACAATGAGAGTATGAAGATGATAGCAGTGTAAAAATTCATATTAAACATTCATTATCAGTTTTGATCTTAATTCCGTAAGTTTTTTTAGTTGCTTTTAAATTTTTTTAAACAAAGGATTTTGAGAATCTACATGAATTATTGAAATTTACATTCTCCTGATAGGTTATTATATTCTCTTTACAAGTATTGAACCTTTTTTTATGTATGTGTTGTAGGTAAGACATGGTTTAATGGATATCTAAGTCTAGAAGTTTTTTTTTTCGCGCGTTATAATAAACATCCAGGGGTGTGTGTGGGAGAATTTGAGCAAAACATCACCTTTTTTACTTATAATATTGTGTATTATTAAGCAACAGGCGAATTAAGTTATTAATACTGGAATAAATTTAAGTGGAAAAGGTCAAGTTAACACAATGTAGATCAAGACAGAAGCACGAGCTAACCAGAATATGCAAGTGCAATGTAATTTTTAAATCTTTCATATTCTCCTCTAACGTTTGAAACATGTATGCTTAAATCTCCACAACTGTGCTGTGACAGGTAAATTCCAGAAACTCTCAGCTGATTTCACGAGAAATTTACTATTAAATGAGATAAGTCTTAAAAGTTAAAGAGCGCTATATTGCAAAAGAAGCTACTTATATACTGAGGGTAGTCTCACTGGGCAGGGGGCGACATATCTTGTTTTTTGTGCATTTTTCTCTCCGAGTCCGCCTGTCTGTGATCAAAATTTTCTTTGAATGCTCTCTTCTACATGGTTTGCTGTGGGGTATTGCTCGATGTTTTGTGTGCTTCATTGCATGTGTTAGAATGATGCAACTATGTAAGGATACTAGAAGGATCACAAGGTTTGTTGTACCTATCATGTATGTAGCAGATTTAAGAGGGAGCTGAGAAGAAAAGATTGAAATAGGGCTTGTAAATACTTTCTCTTGTCTTAATAGCGACACGGAGTAGCCTTGTGCATCTAATCTCTTGTACGATTTGTAAAGAGCTAGATAAGAACATGGAGTGGTAGACTCTGATCCGTCAATAGAATCACCTAAAAGCGAGGCGAAATCACGGGCATTATCGACCACACACTAGAGTGGGATCAGGAGGAGCTAACGTCATTCCTGTGGTGACCGGCTACAACCCGCTAAATTGCCCCATTAGCATTTTTGATTTATTTTAATGCATGTCTAACGCATGAATTGGTTAGACCAGAGATTAATAAAGTTTACCCATCAACACATTTTACATTAGATGAATAGAATTTTAAAAATCCTTTATTCTCATGAACGTATGATAACTGTAATGTTCACTATTGAATCTCCTCCTACTAGGTCCTACATTCGGCTATAGTAGTCATTTATCTTACAACATTGAGAAATCATCAATTTTGGAAATATTATTTTTCAATCGTTTCATCATACCAAATGTTAAGTCTATACATGTCAGAGTTCTGCTTGTTGTACTGTCTCGTCTACATGCACATTTACACTAGGAGGTAAGTAATAGTAGCATTATCAAATATTTGAGAAAAGGCGGGGAGACATTCTTTCAATGATACAAATATTTCATTTACAGAACCTAATAGAAATCGAGTGATATAAGATAAATCTTCGATTTCATTTTTGAGAGACGGTATATTTTATGATTTTAGACTGTTGTTTATTACATATTACTCATATCTGAAAGAGGATGAAAGAAAAACGTTTTTATCATACTGGACTAATCATTTAATTTAATACTAAGAACCTCATCTATCAGAACTAAGCTAACAAAGAATTTAAATGTTGATTCACTATATGGAAATATTTTCATTTATGTTTATTGTTTTGTATCAATATTAATAATTCCTAAATATTATATAATGATCACTTTTTTATGCTCCCTATCCCGTAACATTCATGCTATTGAGACATTTTCATAGGAATGAATAAAGAACCAAAAATGAGATAGGTCGGATGTGGTTTGTCTAGTAAAAGGTGACAATTAACCCCTACATTGAGTGAGATCATATGGCCGAGGGAGCAGCTGAGTATTCTGGTTCACGGTAATCACGTAGTGGTAATATATCAGTAGGTATCATCATGGCACTGCCAAGAAACGATCTGACTTTGTGTGCAAACACGCCTATAACGCACATTATATATAATTCTGACTAGAAAAAAGCTTTTTACAGAAGTAAGAGGGTCCAACACTATGAATAGTAGTGATAGGTGGACGCCCCAAATGTCTTACTGTGCCCACGGTAATAATGTTACGTAAAGGAAAATATTACTAGCTTATAGAATGACACGTGATGGAGAAGCCACGACGTATGCTCGACTGAGGCAATCTGGAGTTTGTCCTAGCTAAAGGTTATGTGCTATATTCCGAGTAAAATGATATGAAGATGAATACTTTTATTGACTGCTAGTTCGTTAATTGCTCCTATGTGCCTATGCGTTGGTTGTACACACACACATCAGAAGAATTGTTCAATTGGATGTAGTAACCTGCAAGATTTAAGAAAATAAAAACGTCTTGATAACCAGGCGCCCGATTCTATACTTTAGGACGGCAGTGGTTAGCTTTTGAGTGTTGCAAGCTGTTCTGTGACTGAAATTAGACAAGTGATTTAAATGGTTTAAAATATTGTGTATAGAAACAGTTTGTTAATCACGGTATCTAATGACAATAATGAGTTTCTTATTTTCAAGTTTCGTCACATACTCGTCTCATTCTCTCTTCCTCTTTCTCATCCTCTTCCTAAAAGAGTATATCTTACTCATTCTCTTCTCTCTCTCAATCTTCAGTACAGTTATCTTTGCTCCTCTATCTCTCTACTCTCGTCGGTCATATCCCGTCTTCTTCTCTACAAACTTAAAAATTAATTCCTCTACTAATTAAGAAAGCGTTACATGATGATAAAATCATCTAATGTAGATTAATTAGTCCACATCATAATAGCAAAATAAATGTTTCAATTTCGTATCCATACTGATAAAGGTGATTTCAAATCCCCAACCAGGGTCAAAACGTGGGCCATGGGCATCATCGATAGCACGAAACTCAAATACATCATCTTCAAGCTGCATTACCCGTCTCGGCCTGGACGAACTTCAACTAAAGAAGGAAAGTATGTATGTTTATTATAAAATTGTGAGCCGGAGCATTCCCACACAAGTCGCTCTTGTTGTTAATTTATGTTTTTGGCTGTAATTGAAGCCCTATAGGTTTGGAACATAAAAGATCTATAACAACAATGTCCAATAATCAATTATTAAGTTTGCGATTTAAAATGAAAATGTCCTCTATCATTTAGAAAAAATCGAGAGGTATTGTGATATGTTTTCTTTCGAAATCACTTTTCAGATAGTAGTATACTAATTTCAGGATGCCGTTAACTAATTAAATGTTATTAGATCGCGACAGTCAGGCATTTAATTGTGTTCCTGCTAAGAGAATAAGCTGGGAAAGGAATTAGGACTATCTTTTAGCAAAGATCCTATGACAGCAAAGGGATAGGTTGGATTTTAATTTTCGATAAATGCTTTTCATTGTAGAAGGAAAATAGCAGGTAGAAATAGTTATAGAATTTATTTTATATGTTTGATTCAATAAATAGGAATTAGGATTGAATTTCCGATATTCCCTAATCGAGACTATGTCCAACTAATAGAGAGAACTAAATATAAAGTACTCAATCAAACTCGCCCATAAAGTCATTAATTAAAGACTATTTTATAATGCCGCTCCGAGAATCCTGATCGCAACAAAGTGGTAGACAGCACCAAAAGACTTTGGTGAAAACATTTACATAAGTCCAGATTTTACACAAGTCTTTCTGCACCAAAGTTTATACGGAACAGGAAATATTAACTGATACTCAAATAGATAACTCGCCATTTAATAATCCTTGGCGATGTAAAATAGTTCTAAACCCGAGATACGAATGCGATTCAAAACATTCATTTTCTGCAGTATTTTTAATCACTTTGATATAACACGAGCCGATAGTTTTGCTATTATTATAAACAGAAATCTGCCGAATAAAAACATGCAGGCGATAAATAATAAGTATATTGCATCGTATATGAACAAGGAAAGCATCATCTAATAAAGTCAGTACTACATCGATGCAAGAGGATTTGCCCAGGTCATATCATTACTATGTCAGTACTACGTATACCTACAGAGGGCACATGTGAAGATCAAATTAAGTTTAACCACTAGCATATCCTATGCTCTCATAATACTTTTTGGCTGAATTTGGCATAGCTGAGAATCTGTCGGATGGGAACGTATTAAAGTTGTGCCCACTTCAGGAATCTTAGAAAGTATTGCGTATGAAAAAGATGATAATTCATAATTGTAAACACAATTCACATCACAAATACAACATATTGTGAAACTTGAATAAGAATTGATTAACGAAAAGGAACGATAGGCTTATACATAGAGGTATATGTGATTTCAATCTGATGGCGATTCTGACTATGGTTAAGTCTGATCAAGAAAGTTTCTAATTGAAACAGTGGGTAACTGGTCATACCTTAGTTTCATACATCCTATCGGACTGTTTTCGTGTTCCAATTGTTTCCAGCCTCAAACTATCAATATAGCCTGTCTTGGGTTGGGCCATAAAAAAAATGGTCCAATTTTCCATCTACCTCTTTTTCATTATCTTATAAGTAACAGGTTACGACATTGGAATGCATTTGCTATTGATTAGATAGCTATTGAGTATTGTTCTACAGTTTGTATTGATCTAACATTAGTTATTTTTATGTACTTTATCTAGTTGTGCTCCTGTAAGCCAACATTGTTGTCTTTCTGGAATACAGTGTTGAAATTTGTTATGATTTCGAAATAGATGATGGGATAAAAAATGGTAATCCACATTCCCAAAAAGTGCGAAAATGACTTTATTCTGAGATTACATTTTAATTCATTTCTCGTGTACTGGAGGAAATCCTTTATAAACGTTCTGGAGTAAGTACCGATCCTTCATAAGATGTGTTATAACAATTACCACTGATGAAACACAAGGAATAGTATATATTTCTATTTAGGTTATATTGATGATACATTGCAGAACATATCTCAACATGTTATAGTTAGACCTTTATATAAATTTACTATCTTAGAACAATAATCGGATTTTAGATAATGACATGGCTTGACTTTAAATGGAGAGTGTAGTTAATAGAATGTCTTGTGATTCTGTACTCCCCTATACATACGCGAACCAGGTACAAACACCATCGAACGTTATCCCTAATCTAGTATACTGGAGAGATCGCGGTATGTAAAAACGAGGATGGGCAGGTACTGAAGGGTGTAAATCAGTGTTCTAATAAACCAGTCTCTAATGACTATTGTATCATAGCTAGAGTATTTTAGGACATTAAGTTAGTCATTGAATAATAATATGTTCATTTGGGAAGATACCTGATTTGTCTTGTAGATTTGTTGCTTTAATTTTGTAAATTTTTATAATTCACCGAATTTACGTTAAGGAGATCTTCTTCTAAGCTTTTGAAATCTAAGGAAAATACATTGCCTCTCTAATTTCAACTGTTCGTTGTTCATTCCACGTATTTGTATTCGTGTATTAACTGTTATAATCACTATTAAATAGGAAGATCAATGCATATTTAAATGGATTTATATGACACTTATCCAAGTAACACAATAGCTCATGGTTTTGATGTGTCATACATCTTCTAGAATAAGGAAACTGAAAAGAAAGACAATACATTCATGATGAGCAGCTAGATAATACATAAGCTAGTCTTCTAAGTACATACTATCACTGGGGGCGTGGATGCTCATCTATCATTATGAAGACGTAACAATCTGGTATTCTCTCATGACAGTATAGCCTATTATTTGTCGATTTAGAGAGTTAAGTCAGAAACATGCTGAGATTATTGTTATCAATATACGAGAACTAGTCAATCAATCATCCTGGAAAGTATTTTGGAATACACTTGGCACCTCTTGATTTGTGAAAGGGGTACCGGCAAAAGGTTCATATCGAGTGTTTCCTGTCTTTATCTAAGTCTTAAAAATGGAACGTACTTCGATACTTTTGAATAAGCGTCAACAGGTGTTAGATTTTATCAGATGAAGAAAGCAAAAATTCTTACACCTTGTGTGATCTAGAGATTGGAAGAAGACTTACAACATGATCCTGGTATCCAGTATAGTTTTAGTGGACTGTCAAAAATAAAGCTAACTCTAAAAATATATTAGAGCAAATCCCGACGCTTAGGAGAATTGAACATTATGACCTAGCACTATTATGGAGGCCCTAGTTTGCAGTTATTTGCTCATAGTCAGGATTAAAGACAACACCTATAGAGTTGAAAGGGATTTTATGGGTGTGAGTTACTTTAGTTGAACGATTCTTTAAATCCACCAGATCAGAAACGGATACTAACAGCTTCCGAGTTAGATTGCACATCTGCTGCAAGCTTAATGATCTTAAAAGAGAATAACACGAAAACTCCTGCCTGAGACTCATACAAAGACAAGCTATATTGCTGACCTTCTAGTAACTCATGCTCATATAAGAAATTTCGAAATAATAGCCAATATGCCCAATAACGTTTATCATAGTCTTCGTCGACTGAAAAGGTCATAGGTCGTACGCAATGGCTCCCTTTGTTTACTAAATATGTCAAGTAGAATCAAGAAGTCTGAGTAGCATAACAATTACATAATATGACGTATTAAATCTATTAAGTGTCATGGCCTTGATCTATGAAAGAATGATTTTGAGCTAAACACATGTATGGATCACAGTATGATTACGTCACGCGTGAAAGGAAAATTAAGATCACAGCGCGTCTTCTCCAATCGTATGCTCCATC
Organism: Ostrea lurida; assembly: GCA_903981925.1. Taxonomy (NCBI): domain Eukaryota; kingdom Metazoa; phylum Mollusca; class Bivalvia; order Ostreida; family Ostreidae; genus Ostrea; species Ostrea lurida. The sequence continues at coordinate 9,332 of CAJDSM010031823.1, forward strand.
AGGTGAACATTCGTTCAGTGGACTAAAGACGCACCTAGTGTATCTACAGGTGGGTTTGGACCTTTCGTCCAAACGACATCTATATGAATATTGAGCTCCACATAATCACGCATACTATTCTATCAGTATGAATTGCAATTATTAAAATGAGATATATAACGTTTTATAGAAAAAACTAAATGATCACAAAATAATTTCCAAAAATTTTGAGATATGATAATAAGTGTTGACAATATTTATAATAATATAAAAATAAGCCTCAATAGAGGACCACCAACATCTGCAGACAACAAAAGTATTGAATAATATCTCTAGCTTCTAATACTTAATTTAAAGGGCAACTCAATGAAACATCTAGAGCAGATATAAGGGGTTATATTTCGATCCAGATTCAATTCAAACAGTGCTGTATTAAACTATAATGTTAAACTATTCACATCAAGCATCTCATGGAAAAATGGACACTTGATAATCTGTAGTCTTAAATAATGATTATTGACCGAGTGAACATAATAATTTGATAGACCACTCTTCATAGTAGCATTAATACATGTACTGCAAAGGGCTGACAATCCCATTGCCGAAGGCCGGGGCATGCTTGGATATTTTTCCGTGGCTAGGTGTTTCCACGACCCAAGGTGAAAATTTTTTAATAAAACCACTTTATCAATTGGATTTCGATCGTTTCATGTGAACTACTAATCTTTTCAATCACCTTACACATCAAGGATATTTTTGTACAGTATGAATAACTTGATTTAAAGTGAAAGCGAGTGCCCAGCCGAAGGTATCATCCAGAGCGCCAAGCTAACGCACTGAAAACCATGTGGTTAATAAATCATATCAAACCTTTGTAAGCCGCTAATTTAAGATGGTAGTCGTTCGTATAAATGGTATATCTTGGAATAAAAAAACACCTATTTGAATCAGATAAGTATCCAAAAAGGTTTGCTGTCATCGGTTCATAGCATTGTTAAAGCCGTTCTTTACACTGAATTTGACTATCGGCAATTACTCCAATCTCAAACACAAATGGCTACGCGGGTGTGACCGGGTTGACAGGGATGATTACTCATTGGATGAAAAGCTGTCTGTGTTTTCATAGCAATGTTAAGCCGTTTTTTATACACAACTGACTTGATACGGATTACTCCGTTTCCTGATTCAAGAAACATGGCTTTGGGTGCTCCAGGGGGTCCGTGTTTGCTCTACTCTTGTTTTGTATTATTTGGACTTACGAGATTGATCCACTGTTTTATTTGATTTTGATATGGAACCTGGCCTCTGGTGTTCCAGGGTCGTGTTTGCCAACTTTTTTATTCTGCTTGATAGCTCAAGTTAAAATGAATCTTTGATAATCCATCCAAATTGGTATCAATACGTGATGGCTTAAAGAAACAACCAGTTGTTGAATACGTCTCATCAATCGATATAAATTGATATAACCGATCTTATTCTATTTTGACTATGGATTACTCTGTTTACCCGATCAAGACAATGGGCTCACACGG
>CAJDSM010031824.1:0-12402 GCA_903981925.1 Ostrea lurida
AATATTCGAACATTCGTTTCAGCTGTAGTAGATAGCACATTGTGTGTGTGTATGTTGTTTTACATCGCATTCGAGAATTCTCCTGTAACGAAATGTGCTTGGTGAAGGACCGGTCACTACCTTTCTAAATGCTGGGTTTGATGAGAATGTTACATGTCGGGTTTGATGCCATGTTGGGATTGAAAATCAAACCTGGGAGCTCAGACCCACGGCAAAGCAAGCATGCTTATCCTCAAGTAGCGCACAGAACCTTTCACAAGTTTGTAGTATCGCACAATCATAAAGAATGAAAAGTGTATATATATGTTGACAGACAGAGAAATTCCAAAGGTTAGACAAGATGCCAGTTATTGCCAAAAAATTTCCTCCATATTTTTTTTTAAAAGGCAAATAAACTAGCTGCAGCATATGACGATTCAGTACCTTTCTCCAGCAGCGCCGGACTGAGTGTCACTCCCTGGTGAGTACACAGCTTGTTGATTTCGTAAAATTCCCGAAGTTTGAGCTGTCTGAACTTGTTGACCATCCCCGCCATCTCTCCCTCCAGTGTAGACTGCATGCAGTGGTCATCGATGGCTTTGTCGCCCACTTTAATGATGCCCGGACCCTCCTCCAATTTCTTTGCAGACTACAATGATTGTGATATATTTCATCAATAAATCCATGTTTTTTTTTTTAACAGTGCAAGCAAAAGTACAGTGCAGTACAATATGTATACTTTTTTTTTTTTGATAAGAATTATATTTTTGGAAAGTTAAGATACAAATGTTAACAATTTCATCAAACACTCAGTGACTAGGAAAATTCATCCTCATTAAATGAAAGACTTTATATACAGTAATTCCCCATTATAACGCCAACATTTGTACCTCAGCGAATTTGGCATTATAACGGGGGTGGCATTATATCGGGGGAGGGGGACGTGCCAGGGGTGTTAAGCTGTCATGAGAAATCAAACATATTTCATTTACTACATGTACATCAAGTCTTTAATTAATGCTATCAGATTATCAGATTATAATTTTGTTTAATTGACCTATGACCTATCATAGACACTACATGTAGATCCGACAATTCCTCATCATGCCAAGCGTAGCACTTTTCCAGGCTAGGTTGATAAAGCAAATAGCTTCACATTTGGTCCAATATTTATGTCAGAACAACTCATCAAATAGTGTAACGGACGTAAACTGCAGTAATATGATTTCAGTGTGTTCGCTTCACTCCGATTTCAGCTAGATTTGAACTCAAATAATCATAAATTACATAACTCATGATCTACTCACAGCTTTACCTGAAGGACTAACAAAGGATAATTACTTAAATCTGTACACTTAACATTTTTCGCTGTTGTTATAGGGTAATTGGCGATAATAAGTGGGGGTAAATATAACAGTAATTGACCAATTTGTACCTGTAAATAGGTTGGCGCATGGCGGTATGCGGGGGATGGCATTATAACGGGGTTTTACATAGTAAGGAAAACGGGACTTCGAATTATTTTGGCGGTAGGCGGGGTAGGCATTATACCGGGGGGCATTATAGCGGGGGGAGCACTGTATATAATATATTGATATCTCTACAAAAGCATAGAATATCATCATTTCAGTGTCTTACTTGTGCAATTTGCAGAAGGATGAATACTGAATCTACAATGCAGTTTATGACACTTCATGATTAATTTTCATTTGGTCTCTATCTCACCATTCTCATCATGTTTGTTTTGAGAGCTTCCCTGTCCCTCTTCCTCAGGTCCACCATGGCTTCGTCAGACGACAACACGATGTGCTCGGGTCCCGTCATCTGCTCGGGGGGTGCCAGGTACTGGGGTGTGGTACTCCTGCTCCTCTTGGCCTCTACCTTAGAGGTGTCTGTCACTTCTATCTCGATATTCACCTGCTTCCCCTTACTCTCACTATCCTCTTTTTCTACACTAGAGTCCTGTTTTTCTAATTTTGAGACAGACCCTTGCTTCGGCGACTTTGACCCCTGTGACCTATCAGTAGATGATTTCTCTGACCTTTCTTCTGACCTCTTGGATGACTTGACAGACTTCCTAGAAAGTTCCTGGGGGNACCCCTGTGACCTATCAGTAGATGATTTCTCCGACCTTTCTTCCGACCTCTTGGATGACTTAACAGACTTCCTAGAAAGCTCCTGAGGAGAGCTGCTGGAACCTTTGGGTGGCCTAGAGGTTAGGTCCTGGTTTGATGGACTTGGAAAGATGCCAGTTATTCTCTCATCTAACTCTGAAGATTGATTCATGTTAACATTTTCTTCTGTTGAGTTAACTTTAGCAGCTGGCAATGATGTAGACGAGCCTAAGGAAAACACATAATGATAAATCTTCTTACTAATGTCTAAAGCAACACATAATGTCACTTTCTTACTATAAAAGAAACACCTTTACTGCATGGGTAATCTTTAATGATAACACTTTTAAAAAATTCCTAAATATTTGTGACAAATATATCATTGTGTACTTTCATGAAAAGCATCATGTCCCCATAATAAAATTATTTACTTTTTATTTCCATGTTGCTAGTATGCATGTAATTTACTCTTTATAGCAAACTGAGTACTCGCAAATGTATTTTCTCATGATTTGAGGTCTACGAGTCGATCATTTCTCGATATTACATATAAACATTAGACTTACAATGCTCATCTAACATATAGATTATACAGCAATTGTCTCTATATCCATATTTGTAAAATTTTCCATACTATATTTATTTAGAATCTTATATACGGTAGATCAAAGATTCTTTCATTCAAAACCGAGATCTGGATTGAGAACTTACTTGATCTAGACTTGCAGGAATCCATTGTAGACTCTCGTGAAATCTGTTTTCTGCGATTTTCCCTTCTCTCTTTCTTCCAAAACGACAATCCTTTAGCTAGTTCTTTGTAGTCTAAATTGTTATCATAATCCATGTCAAGGGAGAGAATCATGTCCTCCAGAAGAGCCTCAGACATAGGGACCTTAGACTACAGAAAAAAAAAATTAAAATCAATCTTAATCAAAAAAAAAAAGATCCACAAATACTGTCTATTTTGGACCCTGGAATATATTGCAAACAAATATAGTTTAAACTTTAAAGGTTGATTCACATACAAAGTGTTCAGATGTCATTCCAAGTACTTTAAAAGTGGTTATTTACGCGTGGAGGAAATTTACACTAATTATGCAGTCACGAAATAAGCATGCCAATTTCTGCCATGCATCTTATATGATATGTATATTATATACATGCAGTTACCACAATTTTCCCCCATGCATATTGTTGGACATGGAAAACAGCGTATTTAACCCCCAGCATAAATAACCACTTTTACAGTAAACAAATCAGCATGAAAATAAAAATAAAAATAGATCATATTTCATAATTAACGTACCTCCCTGATGACCTTTCTGAACTCATCCCTGGTGATTTTCCAGTCTTTATCTTTATCAGTGGCAACAAACAAGTCCAGCAGTCGCATTTTATTTCTCTTCAAGTGGTCCTCCAAAATCCTGATTCCAAGAGGAGCTGGAATTTTAACATTGGGCACATCATGAATGGAGGCTTCTGACGGCGTTTCCGGAACCACAGGAGGGGGCTCGTACTGCGGAGTTCTCTCTTTAATCATCCTTACCAATACCCGCTTCTCTAGGGCCGTCATGTTTGGTTTCTGATTCAGCCAGTGCTCACTAAGTCCCATATTTTCTAAATCGTTGCGAAATGACAATCGCTCTTTCATCCAACTTTGATATTCTTTTTCCTTCTGTGTTTCTTTCTCTGCAATAATTTCTTCCTCAGAAGGTTTGGATTCAGCGCGAACCTGTTCTTTCAGATCCGCATTCAAAACGGGTGGGGACAGGGGAGGGGATTTGCGGCCATGGTACACGCCCAGCCGGTGCTTCAGAGGGGTTTCCATGGGGGGTGCCACCATGACTCTCTTTCTGCTCAGGGGGCCTCCGAAAATTTTCACAGCAGCCTTGTAGTGTTTGATATGAGCTAAGTCTCTCTTCTTGAAAAAATTTAAGCGGTCGTCCACGGGAATATGATCCAAATTGTACTCGTCAAAAAGTCGGTGGAGGGGGTAGCTAATGTCTGCGTCGGTAAGGTCCACTGGACCTACCCTGTGTCTTGGCGGCATTGTGAGTCTAGTTTTGATGGAGATTAATTCAGTGTGAGAGGTCTACTACGTCGTACGTCCTACAACATAAAACACTTTCTACTGAGTAATTTGAAAATTATATCACACTCACAACATTCAAATATGACTGATGAACATATGACAAACTAGAAATTTATAGTGTTGTAGTTTTATACAAGACATTCATCAATTTCGACAAGAGGAGTTTGGGAACAACCCAATATAATTAAATTTTGCACACGGTCCCCACTGTTCTAGTTACAAATTTTTCAAGGTTTAATCCGTGTAAACCGTAATTTACGGTTCATCACTACTGTTAATAAACTGAACTTTGTACGGTCAAATTCTATACGTCACGAACAAAGTGAGACGTCAGTTTGAAGCTAATCTTTACACATCAAATTGACATTTATTTCGTTATTCAGAGCTCGAAATCAAGTTATAGACTTCAAATAGTCGGAATTTTAATATAAAAATGAATGTTACAATTTCCAAGTTTACCGGAGTATTGACCAATGTGCCCTATTTGCAACATAATATAATCCCTACGCGGATTATATAGTTTGCAAATAGGCACAATCATATCAATCTCCGTAACTGAAAATTATAACAAGTCTTTCTTAAATGTACTAAAATAAAACTGGAAATGCTGCAACTAAAATTAAGACCAGACCCTAGGGTGAAGCAAGTGAACATCCGCAGATCTTGTATAATATTGTTAAACTAGATCTATCACACCTACAGATTTAAATACAAGGGCATCCTACAGCCCCGGGCAGTATTACCCGCCCAATTATTTTGCCCAATGGTTATTATAAAATAATTTTGATATCACAACTTCACTATCCTACTGCGATTATAAGTCAAGATTGCGATGGGATCCACTAGAGAAAACATCGCCATAGACATCATCTAACAGCACAGATTTATTTGTTCATTTCCACATCCTAGTCGGTGATGATTAGGAGAAAAATGGACATGGATTTACAAATCTGAACATTAATTCATGTAATAAAATTACATAAAATTGATATAGACATTTTTCGTTAGGAATTGAAAACTAGTGAAACAAGTGCCCACTCCAGAATTCAAAGGATTATTGGGCGTACAAATGGTAGATCTATTGTGTATTTTTAACTGTGTTAACAAAAATGGTAAGTTCTTTTAAAATAGTGAAAGGGCTCAAAGTGGTGGTGGTAACACAAAATTAAAGAATTGATGTCATATAGTCACATATGTATGTGTCGAATGAGTATCAAACTGCAGAGTATAATAAAATGTTTCCTCTATCTAACTGCGAATTATAAACTGACTAAGGTTATCAATAATACATCTCTCATGAAGGGGATCAATTATATGCAACAGACCGGACAGCGTTCCAAACCTGGCCCAGGCCCCCAAATCTTTAGTCAGGTGTCTAGCCTTTTAGCAAGTACTGAAAAGGCTTATCACCTGTATAGTCCTGGGATGAATCAACAAACAAACCAAATCACAATGTAACAGGAAGGGGAGAAAATGATAGCGGGTTCGAACCCCGGCCCCACACGAGTCTCCAGTCAGAAGGCCAGGTCGCTTCACGACACTGGTCACCGGCGATCGAACCGTCTGACCGCTACATATCATTAGTACTATCTAAATATGAATATCTTTACGTTAGAATTACCCTAATTTTCCAATCTTCGCAGAATAGTTCAAAGTTTTGAGGGGGAAAAAAAAAACCCAACAACTAAAAATGTCCCTCTGATTTCGGAACGACCCATTCAAATAAGATGACACGGTCACAGTCCTATACCTAAGACTTTCCTGATAATTATCTGAATCACATCAAACAATTTAAAAAAGACAGACGTCCGGTGGCATGCACTTTCCATCCTTTAGTCCGACCCATCTTTGTTGCCCCATAAACATGCTGGAGCGCCACCTTGTAGTGTGCTTAAAGGGCCTTCACTGCTTCGTAATATTTCTTCGATGAGTTATCATTCTTGCATTGCTTTGTGTGTGTGTGTGGGGGGGGGGGTTACTAGTAGTCAGGCAATATTTCAGTTATATTTCCTATGAAAAGTGATCTATAGGAATCTTTTATTCAAAAATAAAAACTTTATCTTATTAGAAATTTGCAGATACAATGCGTGCAGAAATTTTTTTTACAGATAGCAACATTTCAATTTGATATTAAGGACAACATGAATTGAAGACTTCTCTCATCATTGAGATCTAGTAGCTCTCTAAAAAAAAAAAAAAATATTGCGCGCTTGTGGGTCTTCCCATACCTTGGTATATACAGACGTCGCTCTCCGAGAGAATGGCCGGATCACTCTTTTGACAAGTCAAATATTATATAAATTTCATCAATCTATCATATAAATTGGTAGACAGTTCGACATGCTGTTAGGCTGCCTAAAGTTAATTATTCAATGTGTGAAAATGTTGATTGAATAGGTGATTTTCTATAAATACGAGGGCCATTCAAAAAATACATAGAAAATATGTCGCTCTTTTTCGAATTATTTGTAATAAATTCAAAGTCAACACATTATCTTATGTTAAAACATTTATTCTATTAATGTATGGATTTGCATCGCATTTGATCAATTGAAACTGGTGTTATTCAAATTCAAAACCAGCATTGTTTGTCATCACGGAGCAATGATAACGTTAAAACCATAACGTCACGTATTTGTATTTCACAATATCTCAAAATAAATACTTCGAAAATCTCACTCAAAGTATGTAGCGCCTTACCAACTCATTAAAAAAAACATCTCTATATTACTTGACATCTAGATGGTAAAAAAATTGTTCGAATGGTATAATTTAAAGTTCGTCGGGCTTTTCAATTTTTCTACCTTGTTGCATGTAAGTACTCTGCTTAAATTACAATAGGAAGAAGTCTTTCGACATGCTTTTTACTGATAATTCGCTCTCTCTTAGGTCGCCAATCATTCTATACAGCATTTTTACCTCTCAAAATCGCCTATGTCATTTTTAAAGAAATGCAGGCCCGTCTTTTAACATATTTTTTTCTTTGTCTAGCATTCTAAAAGTTTGTATCGGGGTTTTCTTGACGGCATGCCAACAAAAATGCTATCGTTATACTCGCTGCTCAGTAACGTCAAGCGACGATAGCGTCATACTTTTCTTTGTTTTGTTTTACGAGGATACCTCAACGCTATCAAGCGATTTCCGTGTTCCGAAGCATGTTTTGCGATTCAAATTTACTCGTGAACTGAGGTAACTAAACAATTTCCTGATTTAAGCATTAATTTTTTTTTCATTTTAGTGCAATTGTCACAGAATGACTTTAAATTATACAGCGTATTGTTGTAATAGTACCCAAATTCCGACGTGCTCGTGCCCCTTTTACGTTTATCTGAAAGAACTTTAGTATACAGGAATATATTGGAATTTTTAATATAGAATTAGTTGATATTGGTTAAAATATATACAATTGGTTATATATTGGCGTAATAAAATAGCTATGACAAAAGTCTAGTATTTTTTGAATGGCCTCGTACACATGGTGTTTGTTGTTTATTATAGTCCGCTCCCGCCCTTCATAGTTCAGAATTTTTTGAGGTGATGTTAATCCGAAGAATTAACTTTAGGAGCTTACATCAAGGAGTGGCGATTTATCCGCTGAATTTCATCCTTATTAAATTTGTAATCAGAAATATTGTGAACCCCCCCACCCCCAACCCCACCCGTTTCCCCCCTATAACAGGCTACAACTCGTTTACCATACAATAATGCACTTTCAATCAGGTTCACAATTTGAGGTGATGATGATTGGGTGCCGATGTTTAGTTTAAATATTGAATATATTAGGGTGTGTTGTTTGAAAATCTTAACCAGAGGTTGTACGTAGGCCTTACCAAAGTATTACGATAGTGAGATCCCCCCCTCGGGCCTCGCTGACGGCCCTGAGCGCTTAGCATCTAAGTGTTTCGTGGTGCTCCGGGGGGGGGTTGTCTCAACTGTACTTTTGTGTACCAGACGTACAGTACCTTGAGATTTTCAACACCCGCCCCCATAATATATTCAATATTTGTTGGAACCATAACCATGCCATACTATTTCCGTTCAAAATTGCGACCAATTCATATACTTTACATCTAAATGTAATGTTGATGTGTAGTTGCTGCCCATGTAGTGAATGCTATAATTTTTATCTTAGATTAAATGATCCGAGTTGTTAGTTAAGCATGAGGCTATTATCGTGGGAAGTCCGATATTATTTTACAAATATTGCAGATATCAATTTAGCACCATTATAATGGCATCATAATATTATTTGACTTATCATAAAAGCGACCCATACCAGTACGAGCACGTCGATTGTGTATACCCGATATAGGAGACCCCCCCCCGGGGGGGGGGGGCGTGCTTCACTATCCAGCGATGTTCTCAATTTTAAACTAACCACTTAATTACTCGAGGATTCACAATAGCTTATTGATATCGGTCAAATTATATATACCCATTGTTTAAAATAGCAATTCATTATCTTCCCCCACGTTGCACTATTGAGTGGGGCATATTGTCTTTGGCTGTTCCCCCCCGTGGAGGGACAAGTTTGTCAGCGCAATCCTCTGAAACTGTGGATCCGATTTGAGGAAACTTGATAGGCCTATGTAGCAGGAATCATTAGTATAGGTTGTGCTTAATTGCCGGGATATTTTGATCCTCTATTTTTGATGGAATTCGCCCGCGTGAACTTGAAATTTTGTCATTGAAATCGCTCATGATAACCTTCAGGCGGTAGCTCCTTACGCCAAACGCACGTGTTGCGTGCAATCGGAGAGGGAAAAAAAACACCAAAAAAAAACAAAACGAAAATTCTTCGTATTAATTAATCCTCTTTTTTGATGATCTTTCACTGTAGATAATTTGTTGGTAATTGGGTATTAACAATGCGAATTTTCACTTGGATAGAAAACATGTTTTCGGAAGAAACCACCGTACTGCACAGGCGCGGATCCAGAAATTTTCCCTGAGGGGGGGGGGGGGGGGGAGGGGGGAGGGGCGTCCAACCTTAAGTATAAAGTTCTGTGGAAGTGCAACAAATATGAAAAATGATCTAATTTTTTTCATTTCCAGTTATATCGGCGATATAAGCTTTGCAATTCCCAGGGGGGGGGGGGTGTTCCACCCCACCCCGTTCTAGAATCCGCGCATGCTGCCATTCCCTGGAATGAACTCTATTTAGGCTAATGAATAAAAACGTAACAAATCAGATATTTTTACTCAATTTTGGAAATTTAACAGGGCAATCTATTCAGATTCTCAAGTGTAAAGTTTGCTATTTTCATTTTCCTGAGGGAGTTGTATATTTTTTATAAAATTGTAAAATGAAAATCATTGGACTCGGCTGTGCGCTACATAACGAGGTGTCACATCGTAAAATTTGGCCCACAGTGCCAGTGGGCAATTAAGTTCGTCTGAGCTGTACTGTATACAATTCTTTCTCGAGTAATTGTTCGAGAGGTTCGACTTGCGGGGGCACCGCTATTTGAATCTATTTTCTAGAGCGATGATTTTCCCTGCTACCTGTTAAATGGATGACTCTAAATTTTCAATCACAGTTGGGGAATCACGGTGACTTCTGATAGGATTATACAACAAAGTAAACACAAAGGGAAGGATTCAAACGAGTAGTAGCACGTAAAATAAATCTATGGAATCACAGAACAAATGACACAGCTTTGGAGGTCGATAGGTTGTTAACGCAAGAGTCCCGGCCAGTATTGTGAGCAAGCCGTGAAGTCATCCAATGCAGCATTGCCCGGTGCTGAAAGTTTTTCAATGGTAGCAGTTTTAGATTCTGCGCAAAGGTTTGATATATAGGATTGAAAGCTGCAATTGAGAGAATGGCTGTTTTATGGAAGGCATTCACCGCACAAGTTTTGGCGTACCTAGCCATGATGCTTGCTCAAGCTATCACATCTTTTGCCAAAAAAAAAAAAAAAATAACCAAATATATAGGCCTAGAATATAGTATTTTTTAAAATTAAAATTAGCCAGCAATTAAAATTTTAACAACTATTTTATATAAAAATATCAGTTAATTTAATGGATCTGTATGGGAATACGGTGATTTCTCCAGGCGATGGATCGTTTTCCAATATATAAAATATGCAAAAGCCAGACAGCAAAAAAATATCCGATAGTAACTCTTTGTACGACGCCAGCTCAATCGAATTCAGAACCAAAAATGTCAACTTGCAGGACTTGATATCATATAGGACACATGACTATATGGATATAGTATGAAAACGTCTTCGTCAACAAGATGAAAATATGTGTATTATGATTACATGTATAAGGATAATTTGACCCCTCCCCCTCCTTCATTTTGGTTCCTGATGACTCTAAGCTGCTTTTCGAATACTGTTACTCATGGTACTACGTTTTCGAGAGAACAAGATAGTGGTTTCCAGGGCTGTCATCCCTGATTTTGGGTCGATAAAGGACCCTACCATTGGAAATAAGCAAATTCCCAATTGATGAAAAAACATCCAGTTTTGTACTTTGGTGTAGGGAGATAACATTCAACTTGCATTTGATGCGGATTTGCTAATAAATAAACAATTAAATGCACAAAGACTGTCTTTTTGTTTTGACAAACTCGAATAAAATAGAGCTTGTTTTTTTTGGCATCATTTTATCATAAACAAAAATATTTCCCAAATTTGACCAAAAAGATCGGTACTCATTTTCCCAATCTAGACGGATCCGGTCCCCCCCCCCCCCCCCCAAAAAAGGGGTAGTGACAGCCTGAGTTCTGCAGAACTTGCAATTCTTCAATTACCGGAAATGGTTGACTCTGGGAAATGCTTTTTGATTCGGACCGGAAGAAGGAGGGTTTACCCATTTTTATTTATAACCGAATTAAATAACTGTAAGATATCAAAAATAGTCCCGTAACAAAAATGCGTTGGTACATAACATTATTCAATACTTATTTTCAGAAAAAATTACAATTATATCTCCTATTATCAAAAGAGAAAAAAAATTAGATAGAGATCGTTAGCGAATTATTTTAATTATAATAGGAAAATTCAAATCTGTAGATAAAGATTTGATCAAACCATCTCAAGCACCAGGTTTGGTTGAAAATTTTTATGTGTGCGCAGTTTCCAAGGCAAAAAGGGAAAATAAAAAAGGTATTTCCTTACATTAAATTGAAACACAATGGTAACATGAAATCTCCCCACATTACAGGCATTACCAATGGCTCCATCTGTATTTGAGCAAATCTGCTCGCCGACATATGCTATGTCGTCAACTTATGTTGAAGTTGTTCTGCAACTTCTGAACTAATGCGGAACGGTGTTGAAACGAGTAAAGTTAAGAGGAAGAGATCACTCTAGTTCCGTGTCATAAGGCTGGGTTACATTTTACAAATTTTGAACAACTTTTCGAACTTAAGTTGCTGGTTATCGAAGCTAATCAGTCAATTTTATCCCCGTTTTTCTCGCTTCAAACTCCATACCCGCCGGTGATGCACGCTCCGTACCCCAATGTGGGACTTGGGCACGGTGAATAAACTGTTGTCTAATTCACCCTCCATTCTAAAAGGAAAGTAGAGCATTTAATTTCAATACATTAAGTGCCCAATTATCTAGTTGTATTTTACGCAGTAGTAGAGTAATTACAGTTCTTTTTTTTTAACTTATTCTTTTGAACGGAGATAAGAACATACAAATAAGAATCACTGTAAAGGCAAACTATTTAAACGTTATCCTTAGCAGTATAACAAGTGGTTTAGAAATAGAGTCATTCCCATTTTATACCAAACACACCTTTGGAAAATTATGTCGGTCTTCAACTTAATTGTGCACAGTGGATGATAGTTTATAAATACATATGTATATTTTATATAATGTTGAAAATTCACAATTATTGTTTTTATCTTACATTGGTTTGTATTGTATATGGATGACAATAAGAGATTATGGAGAAAAGGTTAACATGTTTATTACCAACCAGCGTTTTTGCATGAAAACAGGTAAAAAAAAAATGCCTTAAAAAGTGCTAATTTAGAAGAATGAAGACAGAAAAAAACCACATGTTATGTTTAGGTAAATTAATTATTTGTAATTAATTGGTATTCTTTAGAAATAATTTAGACTTCATTGATAATCTATAACTTGAAGACTGGTTCATTGCCCCCTACCTCCACTGAAAGCTGTACCCCCAAGTGGCACATCTTGAAATTGAAGTTTTCGCCGTTTATTTGACGTGAAATTTCGAAAATCA
>CAJDSM010031826.1:10862-22369 GCA_903981925.1 Ostrea lurida
ACACAATATTTGGGTGAGTATCTTAATATCCAAAATTCAACATGGGATAAAAACTTTTTAATACCTACAATGCAATACGTACCCCTATATGGGGTAAAAACAAACTTAAAACCTGCAATTCAATATGGGTAACGCTAAACACTTTCGCTTTTGATATTTTATCTCAATCTACACTTGACATAATTCATGTTATGATTTTTCTTTTGACTATTCGAAATACAATGCATAGGATTTCGCAGCAAACCTGCAACGGCAGAAAGGAAGAAGTGGACAACCAGCAACCACTGGAATGGACTGTCAGAAGACAGACTTTCAATTGACCTGCACAGTGTTTTTAAAATAGTGAATATGATAACTGTAGGACAACACTCACTCAACATTTTTTTTCTTATAAAGAATATTCATAAGACTAAAACATTCGACTTATTTTATTGAAAATTATTTTTTTGTTTATATGACAAATGGTTTGTAATTGTGTCAGACTGTAACACGACGAATGAACAATATATAGAGTGTTTAAAAATAGAGACTTGTGATTTTATTGTTTAAATGCTCAAAGGATTGTGTAATGAACAGTTTGCAAATAGAGGACCAAGAGAAAAGATGTGTTTCTACTGGAAACTTTCGATACTCCTATGTAGCGCGTCCCTAAAATTATTTATACATCAGAATCACTAATACTATATGCGATAAATCAATATATGGAGATGATCACTCTCTTATGCTTCTCTGAGAACAACTCGAGTGTGTTTAAATCGGGTGTAAAATCAGTTGTCAGGAGTAATGAGTGTCCCTTTTTTGGTTTTGAGTTCTATCTTTAATCCACTACTGCAACACCGAGTTGCATGTCGATGCAAACCATGTATTTAATGCATGAATAGCCTTTGTTTTTCTCGGTGAATGGCTAGGCAAATATTATACCGGAATAAAAATAAAGCCCCCACCGGCCTTTATCCACCCCTCCCCAAAAAAAAACGAATAAGCCGACCCACAATATCATACAACAGCCCTAAAACATTATTATACCCGCGAGACTGCAACTGAGTATTGCGGTAGGCGCCTATAGTATGTTTTTGACCCGTGTAGTCAAAGTACCCATCCAATGGATCCATTGGTTTTAATCTTGTCAGCACGCGCAACTCCTCTGAAACTGCTCAAACATGAGTTATCGTTATAAACTGTGATGTTAAAAGTAGGAAATGATAGAACATAAAACTGTGTGAGATAGCAACGGATTATACATCTATTGCATATGTCTGATTCAATTTTTTTTTTGGAGAAATTGATACGTACACCTTTTTGAACTATAGAAGATTTGGCCACCGATTTAGAGGATAATACCTATTGAAACAGTTTGTCAGCACGCTCCTCTGAGAACTGCTGACACAGATTATCGTGAAGACTTTGTAAGTGATGAGACATAACTGTGTAGATGGCGGCATATACACATGACAATTCTATTCAAATTTTTTTCGGGAAGTCTCCATTTGCCCTTTGAACTTAGGAAAGTTTGTGTCTACAATTTAATATACTATTGAAGACTATAGTACGTAGTGTCAGACCGCAACTTCCTTCCTGAAATACTGCTCAACCAGATTTATCTGTGTGAAAACTTATGTAACGATGAACATAATCTATTACCATGTAGAGATGTGCAACATCATAGTCCAGTTCACATCTGTGCGTCAAACACCAAATCATCAAGATAGAAGCTTGAGCAACGAGGTATCTAAGGATTTAATCTGCCATTTTTACACACGTATATTGTATGAGAGATGAAAATATAATGAAGCATGGGAACAGAGATTGTTTGTTACCCAAAAAATTACTCTATGTCGTGAAGAAAGTACTTAATTAAAACATTCAAAATTCATACACATTTTTGGATTGAGTCGAGCGATTTAAACCAACCACCTTGAGGCTCCTCTCCATACATTAATGACGAGTAAGATTCTTAGTATATACAAAAGTCATGAATTCCCTCACTAGCGAAGCACTGGAGGATGATATCGATGTGAGTAGTTACATCTACGTTTCTGCACTTGCTGGCTTCGTGTTCTTGTGGTGACAGTTTGAACATTTGTAGATTTAATCGGACAAGGCATAGATGTCGTCAGCGTTATATAACACTATTACTTAGAGTATCTCAGATAATCCTATCTTCTGTACAATGAGTACTATAGTGAAATAGCATAAAGTGTTGATATAGGTACGAATTCCAGACTATAAAAGTGTAGTTGGCTGCCCGCGCAATTTAATCCACGGATCCTAATGGGAGACCATTTTTATTGGGTTTATGTACAAAGAATACTTCGGGCATAGATCAACTTTATAAGTCGGTGAAATTTAGTAATTACTTATGATTAACGGCTGGGAATTAAGGGCTCTCAGCGTGTCAGAAAGATAACGGAGCTGTAAGGGTACATATGGAATGTCTGTGTCGGCGTATTCCCATGTTTTTAGAATTTATTTTTAGGAGATTTATTCGGTATACTAGCTCTAATACATGTAAATTGAAAGCATCAGAATCCGTCTGGAGATCTTTAAATTTGTGTACAAGGAGAATCAGACCTTTGCGCGGCAGCGACCAGTGTATAGAATGTGTCTAAGAGGAGTAGTTTATCTTATATTAGACCTTACCCTACAATTCAATGGAAATTGTCATTCAATCATTTGTGAAATGTTTCTTTTGTATGTTTGGAATATCATAGTGACAATCTAGTTCACGAGTTTATGTGCGCTTGACGAAAAAACACAACGGATTAAACACGGATGTGGGGGTAGAATACAATTACATATCATAAACAATTTTACAAACGCGTAGTCTCTTTTTGTGCGCTTATAATGCATGCATGATGCAATTAGCGATGTATCTATTTTTTTCTAATGATTACGAAATCTAGAATATTTTTCTTGGGTTTTTAGCTATTTTATTATTAATTTTTTTTCCCATTAACTATTATTTGTTCTAGATGTTGTAACGCATTGACGAGCTTTGTGTGTATGTCAGTTATTTTTATCACGTCACACTACAGGTATACAATTTGTTAAGTTTGGATTTTATTGTCTCTGGTTACATTGTAGTAATAATTACAGAGTCATTATGCATTTCTGTAAGCTGTTACACACTATAATCGATACACGCATATTGAGGTCACAGAGATCATTTTTTTCCACCACACAGGTATAAGTTACAGCTCCTCATAAATGTAGTATACCCCACACATAGAGAATATCCCTGAGAGAAAAGTTAAGTCTTCTGGTCTAGTAAATCGGTACTTATGAAAGGTCGCTGAATAAAGTATTTAATGAATCTCAGGCATCAATATTTTAGACTCAATATGTATGCCTGTTAATTAACTCCAACGCTATGATGTTTACCTTATTAAGTGTGTTCAATATGAGAGATAAACCGTATAATTTTTGGTCCAGTAATCTGTACAATTGTATATTATAAAACTTGATTTTAATATGAACTCACCGGAGATGATTTTATTAATATTTGACAATGCAAAAACACTATCGTTTGGCCTCTTGATTACATGCCGCCTTGACAAGAAAATGATAAAAAGAGGATACCTGAGTAGTGTGAATGAAAATAGGGGAGTATCACGGGCAATTGATACTAAGCAGGTCCAAAATGCAAATTCTTGAGTGACTCCGACTTACGCCCTACTGCCTCTAACAGAAAATGGAAATTGAGGAATTGGGACTATCGGCTGATGATAACGGGTAAGTAATGATTAATAAGTAATCTATATTTGGTTGGTATAGGGGATGGGTTTTCTACGGGGTTTTTGACACTTTGGGCTATCGAGAATAGGTATGGCTTTATAATTCCAGAGTAGCCAAGAATAATTTTTGGAAAATAACTATTTAAGAGGTACAAGAATCTTAGAGCAGATAATTTGGAAACAAATGATTGATATAAGATAAGAAGGGGTCTCGACGATCATCGGGACACGTTTTTGATAGGCATATATATTTGTATATCCGTGAGCATTTTTAATGTTTTAAATGGTTATATTACGAAAAGGCAAGCGGGTCAGAAGTTCTTGCAAAGCACATTGTGTCAACGGGATAAGTACAATTATAATTCATTATGTATTAGACCAAGCGCGCATTGATTAATGCGCGGCACTCCCCAAAAAAAATCATGACAAAGGTACCGTGTGATTTAAATACGTTGATTTCAAAGGGAACGGAGTAATGAAGACGCGGTAACCAATACCTGTTTCCATTTGCTAATTGCGATGGCATGACGAATATTTACTGGTCAGCAAACATTCTGACAACCATGTCTCATGCTATTGATCTCAGACGAGCTAAACCCACAATGAATATCATCAAGCCTTTTGATTACGCCGCAATTCTAATAGCAATGCTACTATTTGGGGCAAGACTAGGATAAACCTTAGTGCCTACACATTGATGGCTGTATTTTAACACAATTAAAACACACATATCATAAATAGTACCAAATTGATTTTCAGAGGGGGACAGCTTGTAACATTAAATTACTGAGCGCGTGGATAGGCTCCGACTATCAACCTATTTAATTTAAATGCTATCTAAGTACCAGCAAGATTGTTAATTCAAAGATCAAGACCAGCACATTTGTACGGCTTTTGGGGTATTCAGAAGATAATTAGTGGAATAGTTTGGTTATCCCTAAAGATGACATGAGAAAAGCCGTATGCATTGAACAGAGCAATGCTTTGTGTATTTAATACTATTTCAACCGATCAGGGTTGTGCGATACAAATTAGCACCTAGGAATAGACTATATTACTTGTTATATATACTCTTTTCGTTGAAGTATAAAATTGACGGGCTTAGTTCTGAAATCTGCGATTTGGACAATAGAAACCTAGTTGACACACAAACATGTATGGGGTATGTGTTTTCATAAAGAAAGATGGTTTATCGGAACTATTTGGAAGGAATACATAGCATTCTAAGCAAAACAGCGCAGCATTGTTTCATACAAATTAACCCCATCATTTCGAAAGAATAGAGAAAAACGAAACGCAGCTCCTATTACTTGGCACAGAAGATCAGGGCTGATAGGTCATCTATGAGTATACAAAGTCGCCGGGTAAGACATGTTCCAAACCTGTGAGACGTAGTGAAATGGACTGGATCCTACGGGTATATCAATTGGAACTGTAAAAAATTGTTACACTCTGACGTCAATATATTTTATTGTTGGCGCGGCCGGGGCATACTATCTTCATTACTCGACCACTGGATAGTATATTTGTACCTGGTTCTGGGTATGAGATTTTACGCTTTGATAAATAAGTATTCGCAACAGTTGCTAATTAATATGCCTAGAGCGCTCAAATCTGTGAGTATAAACGCAGAAGGATCAATGTTTAGCCCTTATTAAGATACAGAAATTTATGATAACAACTTACAAATATTCTCCGTTTAGACGTCGATTTATTTAATTTGATTTGACAATGTGCTGACTTTTGTCAAGAGCGCAGAGCGCGAATCTAATCATAGTGACAAAATATCGAAACTCTGCGCTAACTCTACCCCAAAAAACTTGATGAAATTGTCAACTTTAGAAGCAAACACGGGGAGAATAATGGAGTTTTTAGGAGGATATGTTAAATTTTATTAGTTTTATAACATCTTTCTCAAGTCTATAAAAAGGTACTGAAAATAATGATATATCTCTAGTCTATACTAATTTGAGTATTTAAGACTATAGGTTGCAATACAATTGGCGTTTTATAGAGATACTATTCGCACCGGTATTCCACTGATGTTATTGTATTCACGTTAAGAAGTTGGACTTGAATATTGTTAAAGAATACTCCTGTGATATAAACATTAGATGTAGGCAACTAGAATACTTATGCTTGGTGTATTCCACAGCTATTATTTAGTTTAATCTATTCAGGTGGCTTCATGTTACATATTAATTAACTTGATTACCCTTTACGGATTTAATTAGCACTATTAATAATAGGATATACACACATTAAGTATCTAGTTTGCAATAATGTATCTATAGCATAGAGCCAAAGAGAGAACTACTCTAGGTTGAGTCTTAAGCAAATAGGTTTTAAACTGCACAAGATCTAAAAAGAAAGTCATCTCACAAAGTATTCAGGATGTTAGGTTATACGAAGGAATAATACCCGGGCAATTACGCTATTAAATTTCTCGATGATATGACCGCGCATCAATGTAATGAGAGAGAGGTAAGTAGAAATGGAGTAAGGATATTTGAATAGGGTGGATTTGGAGAGCTATGGTTATGACGAGAGCAGGGCAACGAGGGGTAAGTGCAGTAAGGGATGGGTAGAGAGAGGAGAGATGGGAACCGAGAGAGAGAAGAGAGAAGCTTTTTCTAATCGAAGATCATGCAGTGGTAAATTGCTCCGACTCTGAACAAATGTTGATCCAGTTTAGTTGTAGCAATAAACTGTTGCATTGTCTTTTTAAATATTTTTAGCTATTAATTATAGTTTCTGTTTCAAAGATTATCATGCGCAGCAGGCCACCCTAGTTCTACAGCTGTATTATAGACGGCGCCCATGATGCCTTATAGCACGTCCCGGATAGTAGTTCTGGAAGCTTTAGTTGTATGCGAACTATAGTGATGTGCAGTAATACACTGAAATGCCAATGTTTGATTTCACTCAGTCACTATTAGGCATACTTTTTTTTACACCGAACACATTCACTAGTCACTCTCTACAAAAAGATAGTACACGCTCTCCTTAACAACAGTCTAAAAAGGCTTTTTTCAGCGGAAGATCTACAAACATTTCATTGCAGCTAAACGACACACTCAAGACTTGTGGAGTGTAACATACTTATTCATGAATTACTATTGATGCACAAGATTCAATCTTGTAGTTAGAAAGTCTAGTTGTATATTTTACTCTACGCAAACTATTCTTAACTTAATTGACTTACCCATCCGAATAATGTAAATCCATAAGCTGTACTGAAAAGAAATAGTTCGACAATAATATTTTATTTTGTTTATAATTAACTGTATCTTATGGATTCATAAGTTTTAAATGTATGATATTATCTATTTGCAGAAGATCAATAGCACAGAGTATTAGAAGTGCAAGTGACGAATAGAGGGGTAGTGGTCGAAGTACAGTTTCCAGTTTTTTTAGAAAATTGAACAGAAGGAAGAAACGTTTGATGTTATTGGTTATAGAAGAAACGATAATGATATATGTTGAAAATAAAAATCGAAGAGTGTGAATATTTGTATATCAAGATGATTTTTAGTATACCGAAGTGTCCAATGCGTACAGAAGACCGTGACTGCAGGCAAGATTCATCAGAATTCAAGATAGTACGTTACCAAGGTCAGTGTATCTAATTCGGGTTGGATAGCGCTGGACGAGCTGATTTCATCCAATTCAGCATAGTGGCCACGCGAAGTCATTCAATACAGAATTCCTAGCTCCAAGGTTCTTTAATAATTTTTTTCCATGACCGTTAATTGCAGTATAAACGTAAGTTGATACAGTTTACATGCAATTACATAAATTGCTCTTCGCGGTTTATAATATGCGTAAGGGCCCGACCTCAGACCGAGTTAACACTTACTTCAATATCGTGATAAAACAAATATAACATTGCACATATCGGTTTATGAATACTCTAATCGTGTTTGTAGCTGCAGGATAAATAAGGCATTGCATGATATTTAATTTGAATTTCCACTGTGCTTTTGAGAATAAGATAATGACGGAATGAAGTTTTGGATTTTAAAATAGAAGGATCCAAATTTTGTAATGTGATGAAATGTTTAAATTAATAGGCAAGGGATTAATGTTTTCAAATTACTTTGCAATATTTATTGTAAATCAGGCTTTTGGATTTACTGCTTTTCGGGTTCCAGATTCGCATAGCGTATCATTCAGTGGCGTCAAATCAGTCAGATCGGCCTGACACCAAGGTCGCCAGATATTCACCAGCTGTTCCACTTAGTGTCCGTCTCATAATGCTGATATCAAGGTTCCAGTATTCATATTGTTTGTTGCCATGATTGTCCTATCAGCATAATGCCTGACGCCCAAGGCTCAGATTCACATTGTGTTCCCATAGTGCTCCTGTACAGAATGTCTGAATCCAACTTGATGTTTCTCCTCAAATACTATCCAGCGGTTCTTTCAACGAACGGGATTAAATAATCGTATGTCACGGAAGTAGTCCTGGTTGGCTCGGAAGGGGGGTGGGTGGGTGATGTAATCAGACAGCCGATGGATTAGGGTCAAACCATACGCCGGTTAAGGGCGCACAAAAATTATTAGCGCATCGTACGAGATGTTGTGTATAACAGGATCGGGCACCTTATATGCGCCTGTCTAGAGCACGAGGGAATGTCGGGATCCAAGTTATCGTGGCACACCCCAATCTGTACTGTCGTCAAAGCAGGAGTAGAACATCGGTATCTATAGCAGAGTACACTTAACACTAAGATTTTTTAAAGCTACACCTATGTGCGATAGCGCAAAGGGCGGATAACTGAGGTCCTAGATTTCTACGCAGAAACACCGGGCAGTCCTTACTTTGGAGAGATTTATCAAATTCCAAATTCATATAGCCTACGACTAATACTGAGTAAGTGGAAAATTTAGATGTACAAGGAGCACAGAATCATCATTCGAATATTTTGCCAACGAATAGTTGAGCGACCTATAATTGATTGTTCCTCTACTGAGATATGTATCATGATCTCATCCTGTTTCTACTATAGTAATGAATTTCCGTTACACGTGAATATTATAAGTTTTCTTAAGCTGAAATAAAATGGGCATTAACGCTAGCATCTGGGACATGAACAATCTTTAGAATGCTCATTATGATTTCTTTCCCTGAGTTCTCTGTGTTATGATCACTATACCTTGCACAAATATGGATATTGATAGATTAGACAAAAACCTTACAAAGAGACATGAAAACTATAGTTCTTCTCCACATGTCATCTTCAGTATACTATACGAGACTATTTAGTTTACAGTCTAGGCTAATTCGTTGCGAGCAGAATAAAATACATGCCTACTGGGGTACTTCGCCCCACACCCCCTTCCTGGAGCTCCATTTTGAATATTATAGAAATTCAATTTCATTGGTACGATGTCGTGTCATCATTTTACTGGTTGGTTTGGCGATTATTAATTCATAGTAGAATAGGATGATGACTGCACATACTTAACCAATTCCAATGTTTGCAAAATATATGTAATACCTTGTTCGCGTACATTTCTTCTAATGCTAAAACTAAAAACTAAGAGATGATCTGGCTCCCCAAAGTATAAATTTGCTTCCACTTCTATTTGGGTTACAATTTTTACATGAACCTCTGAGTTAAATTGTTTCAGATCACTCAATATATTCATGGCTAATATAGAGGTTTTTTGCATATACGACTTCGCTTTATTAGGTTAAAGCACTAAAACTGCAGAGTGGATCTTGGTCTTAGGATATAAGATGTACTTGGTGTTTTTAAATACCAATTGCAGTCCTTAATGATTTCGCTAAAAATGTTGGGGTTTTAAATCGAACAGCTTTTAGGATAATTTTCCTATTCTTTGCACAGTCGCTATTTTACCAAACTATAATCAACAAATTGAAACAAGAGTCTCATGGACGCTGTTTCTAATTTCCACTTCAAAAAGCCGCCTTTCACAGGGAGCTCGCGACATGGTACTCGGGTTAAACACCAATGTAGGGTTGGTGATTTTTTTTTAAGAGAGGACCACTAGATGATAGGAGTTTGTTTATCGGCAAACCACCCAGCTTTAGATGTTGTTGACCTCAGAATGCGGTTTTTCTCAGTGAGGGTTGAGGAGATTCCTATGAATAATTTTGTGACGCTCTAAGCCAGCTTAGACTGAACTGGGTCAGGCGTTCAAGAATATGACACGCGCGGTGAGCAACACCATTTCTCGGATAGTCTTGATCAACAGGTTAATTTTATTCGTGTAGACGTTTCTCTGTATGACCAAATCAGTGTTGCATGACACGGCTTAACATTGGCTATCGAAAACACTACTTACGCACTCTGAGCTTATTTGAACGGCAATGAATAGGGTCATATGGTAAACTTAAATTGTAATAACGATCCATAAGAATTTGGACGGAAATGCTGCCTTTAGAACGTGGAGGGACTGTTGAAGACCGCGGTGACAAATCATAATGCAACTTGTCTGTCAAGCTTTATTTTGGACTTTAGGATTATCTAGACTATTCAAAACTGTACTTGAAACGTTTGGCGCAGAACAATGCTACTTCGTGGCAACTCCTCTGAGCTTAACAGATTATCACGTTGGGAAACTGTTTATGTGATGGAGACAATACTGGTGTAGATGCGCATTATCCAGGAATTCCTCTTGATTCGATTTTTTTTATCTTTTTTTTTTATCGGGAATTATGGGCGCACCATACCTATTGTAGAATTTGGTCACATTTAATATAAACTATTGAACAGTTTTTGTCAAGCGCAACTTTCCTCTGAACTTGCTCTCAACGAGATTACGTGAAGACTTTGTGTGAATTGAAGAACAGTACGTGAGTGTAGATGCGCATATACACCATGAAATTCCAATTCATTTATTTTTTTTCGGTGGAATTATGGGCCCTTTTGACTTAGAAAAAATTTGGCCACATTAAATATACGTATTGAACAGTTTGTCAAGCGCAACTCCTCTGACAACCGCTCAACAGATTTATCGTGAACTTTGTAGTGATGAAAAGAAAACATACGATGTGTAGATTCGGCATATACACCAGGAATTCTGATCATTTTTTTTCGAGGATTTATGCCCCTTTGACCTCTTCACCAATTAAACACTGAATGAAGAAGGATAAAGAATTATTGTATGTTTAATGACAAAGATTCTTACTTTATTTTAGAAAAAAAAATCCTACTATAATTAATAGTTGATTCAATTTATGTTGTATCCATTTACTACAGAATAATTCAATTAGTGATTTCACTACCTGATTGCCCAAAACTACATTTCAAGCAATGTCACTGCGGTGTAAAGGCGATGTACGTACTATTCGGGTACGTTACAGCCCAACAATGGCAACATGAGGAAAACGCTCGAAGTTTACATCCTTCTATAATCGTTAAATAACTATTTAAGTGTTTGCCGGTTTTTCTTTTAACTTAAAGAATTAGGGGTCTTAATGCTCGCTGCAACAGAAACTTATACAAGAACGTAAAATACACTACATTCGTATAATAAAAATGAAAGGAATGATGTAGGTACCGGCATCCATGGAGCAGTCCCCCATTATCGGTGAAGGGTTGAAAATGTAGGCCTAGGGCTCGGGCTCATGGACTTTGAGCAGGGAGGGAATCTTTTCGTTGTCACACCTGTTTGTGACACGTTAGGACCTTGGCTTTCGGTCTCATCCGAGACCCGCAATCATTCAGTCGCCCTCTTCGAACAACGTAAGGGGATTCTGGGGACCTATTCAAAACGGCCCCCACGGGTCATATCCATTGT
>CAJDSM010031827.1:0-10122 GCA_903981925.1 Ostrea lurida
TAGAACAGAGGAGGTGAGGTTGAAATGTCACCATTATGATGTCATTAAATAATTTAATTTTATTTGTAACACTCAATTTGATTGGTTCATTTTAAATGTTTTTGATATATCAGGAGAGGTGAGGTTAAAAATGTCACCATTGTGATGTCATTAAATCTTAATAGATCTGTAGAACATCAGAGAAGAGGAGGTCAAAAATGTCATTATGATGTCAATAGATCTGTTAAATATCAGTTGAAGTGAGTTAAAATGTCATTATGATTTCAATTCTATTGAGTCAAACTTGTTTATGTCAGGATGAATTATAAAAGATTTTTATTTCTCTAATATTGATTTGCTCATCAACAACTAATGTTCACTCGTATATGTACAAGGATTTTGTTTGCAATCTTTGCTAGTTATTTTAAGTTTTATTTTTTGATCTCGTCAATGAAGTTTCTCAAATAAATAACAGCAAAATTCATCTGAAAAATTTCTGAAGAAGACATACAATGATATATTACGGTGTGCATGTATGCAAATTATGTTTAGGACTTACCATGTAACTTCCCATCAATCATTTACAGAAGTGACAGACATGCACAAAGCTGAGATAGCGATTGAGAATGAGGAGCTGAAACACCACATACAGTGTTACGACAGCAAGTTTTTACGAGCTCACAACAGACTGAGCAAACTCAAACAAGAATACGCCGAGTCCAAGCAGTATCTGCCACCAAAACGGTACCGTCTGCTGAAAGAAATGATCGAGACAGTCGTAGAGGACAGCAAATTAAAACCGGACTGATGTCGAATCAAGATTCTAGAGGGCTGTTTTCCAAATATATCACCAGTTTGTAAATGTGCATATATGCTGGCATTTTTAATTGTGAGGACGGATTCGGATTGTGTATCATTTTTTTCAATAGGTGTAAGTTAATTTTATCCATCTGATATTATTTTTTAGTATTCTGCACGGTAAGCGATTGTGAAATGATCTTGACTTTACATCCAAGTCTCTAAGCTTGGAGTTCTAATCAGATATCTGGCATTGGTACTTATTCCATGACTCACACATTTTGGATATTCAGAAATCTTTTTAAAAAAGTTAATCTGCTTGAACTCAGACAATTAAGAATATGACTATGGTGGCTTTCAAATGAATGAGGAAGCATTATCATTAACTTGGGCAGTGCTACTGCATAATGCTGAGGCTCCTAGTTAAGGTGGTATACGACATCACAATAATGGCTGACTGCCTTTCAAAACATGAATGAAAATATATATAAATATCAGATTTGTACATTCCTTTCAAATTGATGGCCTAGCTACCTGTGTATATCAGTATGTTGTGTTGACTGGAGATTGTTAGAGTCTAGGTTTTTGAATTTTTATTTATCTGGTCGATTACTTTTAATACTATTAAAACTGCATTTTTAACTAAGTAAATTTGAAAGTTTTCAACTTCAAAATATTAATGTACATATCCTCCACTTCAAAGAGCTACACCAACATAGAGTGCTAAAAATAATATAAAGATTTCCTGATGTCACATGACTTCATGAAAATAAGAGAAATGTCTTTAATGAAAATGAATTACAAAGAACTCTCTCCCTCCCCCACCCCACCGGTCACTGATAATTTATAGTTCTGTCTTGGGGAAATCCTACCGTAAAGGAAATATTAGCATAGGAGTTATTGCCCTTGACAACATTGTTTTTAATTCTGAAAGTATAAACTTTTCACTATCAATAGTTTACCAGATTTTTTATTTTATCCACAGAATAAAATTTTACTACAGCATACATACAATGTATGTTTCTACTAATCGATTTAATAACTTTCAAATATTTCCTCAAAACATTAAAATTCATACAGTGATTGCGACTTTTAATATACTGTTGGTGTATGGGTGTGTGTGGAAGTCTAGTCTGTGGCCCAGAACAACTGATACTCACCTTTACTTCCCTGCACACTAATTAAGTCGTAAAAGTCTGATACATACTACAAACAATAATTGTACTGTACAACTGGGAATGAGGAACATTTTGCATATCAATTTAAACACATTTTGTTGAACTGCAATTACATGTACATGTATACAGTTGTGATATCAATTTGGTTTTAATATACTTAAACTTTCAGGAATACATGCATGTACCAGTCATAAATTGTATATTTTGTACACATCATGTTCTATTTTTGTTTTACATGTGGTTACTTTTAAGCCCCATTTAAAATTTGGTAAATCTTATACATGTACAATGGGGTCTGAATTTTTATTATGTTTAGCTGGGTTGCAAAGTATACAGATAGTAATTAATTTATGATGGTTTTATGTTCATGGGTAAACAAAATTTTGCTACTTCGTGGGGATGTAATTTCGTGGGTAATGCTAAAAATGGCGAAATGACACAATATTTATAAGATTAAAAGGAAAATAAAACATGTTTTTGGGGATGTTAATTCGTGGGTTAAAGTGACCCACGAACATTGGTCCCCAGGAAATGATGATTCCACAGTACTGTGGAATCATTTATTCGTGGGGTCAATGTTCGTGGGTAACCAAAATTTCACTGGTTTGTGGTACGTAATTTCGTGGGTATGATAAGTAATAATATTCATAAAGATGAAAAGGAAAATAAAACATGTCGTGGGGACGTAAAATCGTGGGTAAGAGTGACCCACGAAATCCACGAACATTGATCCCCACGAACGATTTGATTCCACAGTATTTCATAAATACCACGTGAAGAGAGTTAAGATCCTAATATGAGAAAACATAAACGTAATGACAGAAGATGAATTTAAAGCTTCTAACAATGACCTTGTCTCTGTCTGTAGTGCGTCAACTCTTCTGGTTTTAAAATACATGTACACAATGCAGAATATTTTGCAACTCGGCTTATTGCAACTTTTAATGCAAATCATTTGTTTTGTTAATTTTGCTACAGCTGTTGTTTGAATAAAACTACACTTTGTAACTTATGAAGTTTTATACAATTGACTTTGATTAATACATATTACATGAGTTCATGTACAATGTATAATTGTATATTCATGCAATGCATGGAGAATGGTACGTTATTGTTCTGCCGTAGTCCCAGTTGCGGTGATCATTTTTGCGTGTTTAACATCATTACTGAGAAGTCGGTAGTAAAACAATGCCCCGCTTTGGATAGATTTGTCCGCATCCTGCAAACACAGCTCCAGAATCTGTCCCAGAATTCCCTGCATTGCTACAGGGTGGTGGAAAAATACGCGCACACAGGTCATTAAAATCTCGTACTTTATCACGGCATTTGTCTCATTGGGGAAGTTTTCTACATATTCCTCAAGAATGTATGGGCTATCCTCTAACAAGTTTCCATACTGTGATAGTAGATACAGGAAAGCTGAGCGCCCACCGCTGTCGGTCAGTTTCTGATGTTTGGAGGCTATTTTTGTAACAATGTCCAGTCCACCGTCAACTGTATTCAAGTCCAAATTTCTTAAAACCTGAAATATATTGGATAGTACGTGTGGCGCATCAGAGTCGATCAATTTTTTCAGTTTATTAAGAATAAGTGGCGCAGTAGTGGAACTTGATTTACATATTACAGTGATTGCTTGTAGAGCATGGAGCGAAACCTCCTTCGATGTGTTAGAAGCATGAAGGAATACTTCTCCGAGAATTTCTTTGGCATTGTTTTGTGAAGTAAGATGCGGTAATATGGTTAATTTAAGTTTTTTCAAATAAAGAGGGTCGCTTTCTTTACAGAAGAAAATGGCGTAATGAGGCAGCAATTCGGCCTTGATTTCATCCCTAATAGAATTCAGATAATCCAAGATATGAAACACTAGCTCTGCGTTTTCTTGTGGAATGGCCTCCATGATGTTTTTGATGTACCTTTTGAAAACCTGTGGTCGAAGGTGAGGCAGAGATGAAATGAGACTCAGAAACAGCTGTAGACAGGCAGAGGCCACGGCGGGGTGATTATTGACTAGGAACGTGTCGAGGATGTTCAGCATGTTAAACAGCTCGTCCTGCGTCTTGGGTTTGTACTTTTGCAGAATGTTGAGGATGTAGCACTGGCCCCACACGGTCATGTCCTTGAGGTTGTTTAGGATGTGGTTAGCAATGTTCCTGTTGATCACGATCCCTCCCTCCTTGCTGAGAATCTCCTCCAGTGCCATCACAGAATTCACCACGACGATAGGATCAGAGTCCCTGAGCATAGTGTACAGCTGGTTTACAAGTCTTCCATCGTTGTACAAGTCCACGTTCTGCTGGTAAAGCCTTGCACAGCAGCATGCAGCTACTCTCCGGACATAAACACTTTTATCTGTTAGACCGATATTAATTCCTCGTAGACAGTACTCTACAAAAGACTCATGATTTAGAGATGACAAGGTCTTCAGGGCCAGGCCTCTGATCACGGGGTTACTGTCTGAGCAATCCTGATTAAATGTTTCACAGCAGCAATGATAAATCCGGGTTTTTGTTGGCGTACAATGTTGTGAAATTGTAAACTGCCTTCTTGGTGGCTAGATCTGGGTGAGCCAAGAGTTTTAACATTCCAGGCAAAAGCTTGGCACAGTCAGCTCCATTCATCTGCAGCTTCATGACCTAAAATAAAATGTATGTAAAATAAAAAAAAAAATTGTCCTGGATAGCATAAAATCTATGAATTTTATCACAAGTTTAGAATTTGATGGGAATATAGATAATTGTGCTAAAGCCATTCATAGTGTGTAAAGAGTAAATCACCACAACCTACTATGAACACTTCAGTGAAATAATTTACATAAAAATTAAACTGACTTTTAAACTTGTGTCTGAGATTTATTAAGTTTAGGTAGCTTGGACATGTATTACCTATTTGTAAGGTCAAGCATCAAGGAAATGATATCTGTTTTGAAAAATTGTTTGAATGAGAAAGCTACATGTATCTATAAGTTTAGTACAAACCTTTGATAACACAATTCTGCAGCTTGCAGGATTCGTGTGAACAGTCAGCGCCCCGAATTGTGCAGCAATAATTTCTAGCTCTGAAGCCATTTGTAATCTTGTTACCTAAAACACAGGATACATGTACACTCATTTAAAAGTTTTAATATTATTATCCGGGTTTACCCCTTAATACATCTTTACATATTTGTGAAAAGGAAAATGCATTAAAAATCAATACCCGGTATATAAATCAGAACTATAATACCCCCCCCCATGGAGCATACTAATATTCCATGAACTACATCTAAATTAATTTAGCATTCCTCATTTCCAATGATGTTCTAGTGTTCCACAGCTCCGCTTCACCCCACATGGAATTTAAACCATATTAGGTCAACTACAAACCATGTAATAATGATTGCTCCTACTGACTGCCGACTATCTTCGAACCTATTAATTATCCAAAAAGAATCGTGTTCTACCCTGACATACACTTCCATCAGGGGCGGGTACATGAAGGCACATCAATTAAAATGGTATACATTGGGGTTTAGGTTTACAGGAGTCTATCTGGTTCCGCCCTCTCTTAGTTGTGATTGTGTCGTATTTTTTCTTTGCGTCCAATGATAACTTGTGTGAAAAATGATGACAGTTGAAAAAAATTGAGGACAAACAAATTAAGGACCGGGCTGCATTCAAGATTGTAGCAGCTAGTCTAGACATGTAAGTATCTAGTATACATAAAAATGTACATGCACTCATTTTTTGTGGACACAGTACCTGGTAGCTAGTAACTTAGTAGTGAGACAGATCGTGTTAAACAGGTTGGGAACACTTCCCCTTTAGCGAGATCATCTCACTAAAAGGTGATTATCCCTCTATAGCGAGAAAATAAAAAGTAAAATATC
The DNA here is from genome assembly GCA_903981925.1 of Ostrea lurida. Lineage (NCBI taxonomy): Eukaryota > Metazoa > Mollusca > Bivalvia > Ostreida > Ostreidae > Ostrea > Ostrea lurida. The sequence continues at coordinate 5,821 of CAJDSM010031827.1, forward strand.
CACGTGTTTTGTTGCTTTTCGTGAAAATAATGGCAAATCCCGTGCATTGCTCAATAAGTGCGACAAACAGTGGACATGACGGGAATTACCTTGATAAAATTATTTAATTCATAACTCTGACAAGAAATTCTTAATCAACATTGCTGCGAAGTGAGGACAACGCTGAAACCCAATACAGATTGTGAGTAATTTTGTTTTGGTGTTCATATTTGCAGTAGCAGTATCGGACATAGCACTGTCTTTTTCATGCAAAGTATAAATATGTAAATTCCTCGGTGTTTTTCTCAATAGAACGGGATGTATTTTTCTTGCTAAAGAGGGAAAATTGCGTTTTAGTAAGATGATCTCGCTAAAGGGGAAGTGTTTCCAACCTGTTAAAACTATTGTGTAGCTGGAAAATAATACAATATGAATATCTGTTATAACAGACGGGGAAAAAAGTGTATCAGAGGAGCCAGCAGGGTGGACAACGTGACGTATAAGCAGACCAGGGTCAGAGCTAGGACATTTATAATAATAGTAACAGTTGAAAGAATACAACAGAATAGAATAAGATTTATTTAAAGTCGGTATGCACAATATTGTAACAACACAAATGCATTTAGCTCCATGCAGAGAGCTTTTAACCGACATAAAACCGCCAAGGCATTTAAGACCGCATTGATAGCGCGCTTTCCCCATTGTATTAATTAAAACCAGAATTGGACTATACAACGTAAAGATACAGACACAGCACTGTATGAATTAACGCTTATAATCCCTACCGTTGGGCCAATGTGTGCAACGTAGGACTTGCCTACCATTCAAGAGAATAACTTTTGTACCAATGGAGATACAACTTTTATCTTTACACCATTGAGTTTCTCTTGAAAAGACCTTTCATTGGTATGAAAAATATGTATGATGAAAAATATTGAATTTGAAAATTTAGCCTGTTATTACTAATCATACTACCCATCCAAGCTCCTACGATCTTGAACGCAGGCCTGAACAGGCAATGGTCAATCGACTTTAACCCGCTGAAATGAATTCTATTTTATGATACTAAAATAGCCAAAACACTTACTAAAGTTACTTCTTTGCACTTTGCTTGAAGTAAAGTGAAACAGGACGTTATGAATGAAAGCTAAATTTGGAAATTCTGTGTGAGTTTTCCGATAAATATGGAACTCTTCTTGTTGAGTAAAAAGGGTTTTCATTCACGACAGCTGAGTATAGAAAGCTACTGTTGTGGAGTTAGCCATTCACTGTGCGGTTATAAAACATAAACCATGCCGATTTGTTACAACAGAGCATTAGAGAAGCCTCATTTCAAGCTGACCAGATGGGAAGAATAGACTGTGATATAAAGAAGAGACAAGTAAGATGTATACTCTCAGTTAAGCTCAATCTACAAGTTCAAAGGTGCAACGCCGTACACTAGATACTCTTGACTTTAACAGCCGTTTAGTGCACAGATGATAAGTTTTAACCTTTAAAACTTAAGAACAAGATTTTACTGATAATGTAATATTGCTTGTGCTTACAACACGGGCGCTTGGAACATATTGTTACACTATTTGAAACGATGTTCAATTTTAACTTTTTGTTTATAAAAAAGTCAGCTGCTATATCAAACTTACTTAAACCTTATAATATCTATAGATTACTGGACGGAGATTAGGGGGAATGAGGATGCAATACAACTTTAAAGCTCGCGGGGGAAGAAGAGATAGGGAGTGAGAGTGGTTTTACACAACTATAGATGGTTTAAAATAATCGATGAACATGCACTATGTCTGTCTACTTCTCTAATGAGAATAGAAATAGTGTAAGACATCGTTCAAGTTTTTAAAAAGTTAAAAAGCGAGTTAAACATTGCCTCCTAATGCGACATCGAAGTGCATTTGAGACCACCATTTCTTTGTCAAAGAACAAATTTCTGGCTTCCCGAACCCACTACAACATCAGGAAAAACAAGGTTCAAAAGTGCAAGAACTCAAACAACTTCTTAAGGTGGGTGTCAAAGAACAATTAGGGCAAGTATGGCTGAACTATGTTAACTCAAAACAAAAACTTTCAAAGTATTAAGAAATTCAAATAGGAAAATTTCCATAGGTTAATGATAATAAATCATAATGGAATCAGTAGGTTGTAAAATGGACCTTTACTGTTGGAGTTAATGAATGTAATGGTGTTCGCCTTTACTTTGAAAATAAAATAAAATGTATTTCCTACCCACATACCCCTACTTTTTTTTCTGCTATTGGTTTAGCGGAAACACGCAGCTATTTTTTATTTTTGGCCTTTAAGGAAACATGATGGTACACATCTTATGTTCTTGCATTGTAACTCTAAGAACTGCAGCATAGATGCCAAACCTAATGTACTACAAGCATTTCAGGAGGAAAGACCAGTAATGTTTTCCTTTTTTGCCACACTACCAACTACCAGAACTTGCTTGCTTAAAATTCATGAGTATTATTAAGCTTTTTTTTACTACATTATGGGTTGCAGTAATCAGGGGAAGACACTTTTGTTTGAAAGGAATGAATCAATTTCATTGTGAAAAAAAATAAATAAACTAAGAACTACTGGAAAATTACGGCATGTCATGGTTAAAAAAAAATTTTAGGTCAGTTCATTCGGATTTTGATTGGGTTTGGAATATTTGAGTTTGAGTCTGTATAGCTATGGTCAAAAAAAGATTGTATTTTGTTTAAATAATATGATACTCCTGGATCCGGACTCTGTTTTGGACTCAACATCCTTACTAGCAAAGAGACACCAGCTTTAACTTTTTCCAGTTTATGCTTTCAATATAATTAAAGTTTTGTCATGATTGATATTGATTCCTGTTGGCATATTTTAAATGTTTCTTGTTTTTGTCTAGAGTTGAAATAACAATAAACTTTCTAACCACCATTTTTAGATTTTTGACACCATGATTTCTGAATTTAAAAAAACCCTGACCTGAACCAAATCCGGAATAAGTGCGACCAAACCGCCACAACACACCTGCGATTTTGGTTATTGTTGGGTAGTCCATTACAAGCCCTACTGGAAAATGTAGATTATCTTATATGGGAATTAAATGTGTTTTCATTCTGCCAAATAGCTCCCATTTTTTGCAAGTATTGATGTTATTTTGAATCGTTGTTGAGATTTAAGATCCTGGCTTTTTGTTAGTCCAATGATTACATGTAGGTTGAGAGCTGAATATTGTGAATTAAAACTTGAAATAGGGAATGATATATTGAATTTCTCTGCGTACATGCCTGTCAATTCTTCCCATATAGATCTACAAATTGTCCATCCACCGTGGTTGACCAAAAATCAATTAAGAAGATTTAGAAAAATAAAGCAGATTTTTGTTATAATATCTAGTGTAACAGATCTGTGTTAAAGATGGCTGACTACTGTGTATTGATAGATACTGTGTTAATTGTTGCTAGCAACAGGTAACTAACAAGATGTGCAACACAGTGGGTTTCTGGTTATAGCAGTGCTAAATGACAGGTAACAGCAAAGAGAGGGATACCAGATATGTGACAAAATGTGCACACCCAGCGGAAATAACAATGGAAAAGGAGCTATGGAAGAACTGACTTTTTGCAAGGAAATTTAAAAAGTTTATACAAATACAAACATGATATTTGCAGTCACAATGAAATAATTCACCTCCAATATTAAAAAGGAGGAAATTTGCCTAATCGTATCATGGGAAAATGAAATAGAAATTTGGGGTTGGCTTGCAATTTTTGGGTGTTATGGAAGATGGTGCTTTTCACAGATTAAATACAAAGACCATGAAACTTAGTCATGGTGGAAATATTAACCTCATCCGATCAAAAGACCAGAAAGTACTACAAAACAATACTGTGTCTTAATTTTCCAAAATGTTCATCGTCAATGACCATATTTTGCGTTTACGGTAATCACTTGAATACAAAATATCAGTATATTACTATATATTATTTGTAATCAGTCGGACATTAAAGATCGCTTTTGATGCTTGTATTTCTTGCTTGTATTGAGTCAGATATTAGATATACAGTTGAACTTCGATATCTCGAACACTGATATCTTGAATACCATGGTTATGTCGAACTGATTTGGAGGTCCCAACCATCTTTTTTCTTAGTAATTTTACCCTTAATATCTCAAATCTACGGATATCTCTTAACCTTTTTCTTGGTCCCATCAAGTTCGAGATAACGAGGTTCGACTGTATTGTTTTTGATAACTATTATTTTCTGTCATTCAGTCAGATATAAAACATATTGTTTTTAATATCTGTAATTCTTGTTTGTATTCAGTCAA